>DWJN01006989.1:0-10280 GCA_018248895.1 Carystus phorcus | reverse complement strand
CTACTAACGCCATCTAGTAGTCAGTAGAATAACACAAGTTACTAAAAAATAGGTTAGCATTACCATTACAACTATCTAATATAGATATTCCGTTAGAGAAATATAAAGGTAAATGGGGACAGACATCAGTTCACGGACTTAAGTACTGAGCGCACAAAATTCGATTTAAAGATAAACATAATTATTTTTACGTTACCAAAAGCAGTTATGAAAATTATATCCTAACTTTAATCTACTAATCTTCACCAATCTGGACTTGAGTATGTTCTAAACATCCTTAGTGAGGAGACCCGTGCTCAGGAGGCTATTAATAGGTTGAAGAGAATTCCATATTGACATTATATCAATTTCACACTATAAAATATAGTAAACATGCAGTTACTCACTTTCAGACTAATAAGAGTAAATTTTCACGAGGATGCATCGCTAAGAGTGACCACTTACAAGTCTTTGTTTCACTTACTCATTAAAAATATTTCACTTACTATCAAAAATGTTTTATTAGGGGCATGTAACCATGAACCATCAGCTCCTATGTAGCAGCGTAGTTTATACATTGAGCTATGATTTTCGTTTATTCAGTTATTAATGTTGTCTAAAGTCACTAGATGGCAGCACATATGTAAAGTATTATCAAACATGTATGTATTATGAATGTATGTATTCTTAGGTTCGTGTGGATGTCAATGAACTCCTAAACGTTAAAACGATTTTAATCATTTCTTATCTGTTTAAATGCATTATAGAATAATTTAGATTTATAATTCGACCCAATAGAAAAAGTTATTCATCGCATGATAAAATCTGCAGAACCCGCTAATAAATGTATAAAATTATTGTAACATAAATAAATCAGTTATTATTTATTCACATGGATTTTATTAAAGTTAATAAACAAATAATAATGTTATAAATTATACATTCAGTAAACGTTACTAAGTACATAGTTGTTAATATATTAGTAAGTTATAATTAACATTTATAAACATAGTTTTACATAATGGAATAATAAAATAGTAATACCGTAACCAACAGTTTATAGTTTTTAAAGGATATTACGTATTTGTTAAAAGAAAGTAAATATTAATGTATTAGAATACTTTACATTGAAATGAATTATTATATGAAATAAAATAATAATAATAACATAAATATAATACATATTATAATACTCAAAGAAAAAATAGTCGCAATAATAGAACTGAAGAAACTTTTATTCCAAGTACTTACAAATCTTAGTCAGAAGTATCACATCAATTCGTAATCATATTATAATAATAAAATATAAATTAAATACTTAGCAAACTAATTATTTAAATTAAATACAAAAAAAAATTATAAGATAAAAATATTAACGATTAGGTTATTACATAAATGCAACATTTTAACATAAACGTAATTATAACCAATCGTAATACAGTGCCACCTGTCGAAAAGAGGTCGAACTAATTGTAAAAGTTCATTTCATATCCGTCCATAATATAGTACTTAGGGCAGTCTCCATAAACATTATATGTGATATCCTGTGAATAAAATCATTTCAAAATTAAAGAACTACTTTCACCAAACATTAATACCATTACTATCATTATTAATGGCAGTCTACGTTAGTATAACATTTAAATTTTGTAAACATACCATAATACTATTTCAACAATAATAATATACTAACACTGATCAATTACGCGGACGCCAATGCAAAAAAAAACTTTTGACTGGAGGCACCGATATATTCTATTTTCAAAAATTACATTACAATAAATTACAACATATGAAGTTATTTCAAAATACACAAACACTGAGAAACATAAAATGGACATCAATTTAATAAACCAGAGCTTAAATTACGCGCAAAATAACATATAAATCGAAGCACATAATTTACAAAACACATTCATCATATACGTGACGACACGTGACAAATCCTCTCCCTTCGAAAATGTTACATAAACTTATCATTCTCTCTCTCCATAAAGTTCCAAATTCCATTCTCATTCTCAGTCTAACAGTGATCGTGTCATACGCACTTCAGAATCTAACTAATCCAAGTGACATTAATAGATACAACACTTCTCCTGTTATGTACTGAAAGCATATTAAAATCAAATAATTTTATTCTAAATTGGTTTTTACAAACACTTTTCGAAAGTCAAACTACTTGAGCAAGCCCTACTAAGAGGGGCCTTGAAAGCGAAAGCGGCAACAAACTCCTAAGGAGATTTTTCCCACAGCTATATCTTTAGCATTACCCCGGCACATACCACTTCAAAGGTTAGTACAATTGAGATGTTTTATTAACTGCCATATAATATAACGATGAAAATAGTAAACGCCATTACATTAATTTAGATTAAACGCCATTAAACGTAACATGCGCCAATTTTGACACATGTCAAGATTGACGCAAGACAGATTAAAAATAAAACTGTCATGTGTAAACGTCATATAAAACACCATTAAATACTAACCTAACAGTATGGAAGAATTTTGTATTTAAAATTATCGTTTCGTGTCACTTGGATCAGTCCGCCTGTGACGTCACCGTTTCTAATAAGACAAAGTCGTACGACGTAACTCATCGACAACCAATCGATGCACCCGTTAAAAATTTACACCACTATCCCTAACAACATATCATACCAGTCTTTCGTGTCATCACGTAACATCACCTAGTAATATTATGAAATATAGTAGTCACATTAAGCACTTATATAATTACTTTTCCAAAATTAACAATTAATGAGATCTTTTCGTAATATAGACAAGTAATTAATATTTAGATGTAGGTTTAGATGAGTCATATCCTAACTTAAGTATGATAATTAAGTTATGAAAAAATAAAAGTCGGGAAGTCGCCATTTTCATTTTTGATCATCATAAGTATGATCTAAAATAATTATACGATTTTAGGCGTCGAACACATGTAATATGTGTTGGTTCAACACAATTTCAAAACTATGACATCTCATGTAATATTAATTTGACTTATTACATAAGAAAATCATAACACAATTATATTTCAAATGTCCATCACTCATCTAAACCTACAGCATTATTTACAAAAGTAATTGTATAAAACACATAAAATATCTAATAGTCAAATAAAAAGTATTATCGTACAAGTTCTAGTTTATTTTAAATACCTTCACGTGGCAGAATAAAAATGATAAACTACGTCAATAGAAGATTATTCGACAGCGTGAAATGCTGACAATGATAAGTACATTAAAGTGATTAATATAATGATAAACATAAATCACTCTAAGAGTGAAATTATCACTCTAAAAATGAAATTATCACTGTAAAAATGAAATTATATTTCAACATTCAATTCAAAATGAAAATATTTCATGGGCTGACGTTCAACGACGTGATAGAGACACATATATAGTTCAAAGCTACGACTATCTACAATTAACAACATCAATACGCTAATTAATATCTTCAACCATAACTGCAAGTATATGGCCGAAGAAAATCTTTATAATTGTACTTTATTTTGGTTGTAATCGATTACATATATTAACAGTTGATCAATTAAATGCATACAAATGTACACAGAACAGTGTTTAAGGACAAATATGTCCATATACTTGAAGCAACGGCTATACACAGCGACACAATTTTAAATAAAAATTACATAACATAATTAAGATCCAAATACCGAAAATAAGTTCAAAAATCATATGAATAACGTTAATTAATTCAAGTAGAAAAAAAATCATAACATCAAATATATGTTAATAAAACAAAGTGTATTTACAATTCATAATTAAAATATTTACATGTATTAATCACTTATAAATTAACATTGAAACGAAATGAAAATATGGAACTTTTCGTAATGGAACTTTGCATTTAACATTATATTGGCAAAATACCGCAAATCTCAAAGAGATATCTCACAACATTAGAGATATAGCCTATGAGAAATAATTATTAAAAATTATTTCATTAATGAAAACATAATTAAATTCCTTCGTTCTAATATAATTAAAATGCTACAAAAATGTAATTGCCAAATTGTCGACGTTATTTTTGTACTATTATTAGCAATATTTTATGAAGTTAACGTAAAACAATCAAATTTATATATCAAAAGGTGTTGTGCTTTAGATCTAGAAAACATTGTTCGAGATGTAAACGAAAACAATTACGAAGTTAAACGAACAGTGTTTATGTAAACGAATTTTCATACGAAATTACAAGCACAAGTTGATAATCGTGTGAGACCTGATGAATGAATGGAATCATCATAGCGTGATGATGTGATTGACTGGTGATGATGATAAAACCATTCAGCGAAATTCCAATAGTGTGGAGGTGACCTTCGTTTCGCCTAACAGTCAATAAATTATTGACATAAATTGACATAACTTTTTTATTTGTTCAACGATTTAAATGAAGAAGACAATAAACGTTAAGTGAACATAATGCTGAAAACTGCATTTAAACCGATAAGACATTTCTGTGATGCATGTACAAACATACAAAATGAAAAGACATTGTTTTGAATTCTATTGCGCATATAAAAGCCTCCCATTATTAATTTTTAATTATTTTTGCCATGTACAGACAACGATCAGTTACAGTTTTATTATATGTATAGTTAAGTAACTGCGATGTAATTATATGGCCCTGAGATAGTATATGAAAGCAACAGCGGTTGTCGATAAACGATAGAATTAAGCTATGGACTAAACGACTGAATATATCATTCCATATAAACTTATTATATTAAGGGTTGAGAGATAACTTCCGAATATCAGCCGTATATAAACCAAAACATAATATATGTCCTAAGATGACTTTTAATCTTAAAAAATATTATAAATATATCCAATGGAGTAAAACAATGATCCAATGATATAACTATTTAAGATATTTTTAAATAAATTTTACTAACACGTATAATTTCCATCCTATACATCTACGAAGATTTAATTTAATAATATACTATGTGTACGTTAAAAATCGAGGTAAGAATTTATTTTACGTTTACAACAATTATATTTTAAGTATTACGACTATATATACGCTGAGGAGAAATCACATTTAGATCTATAAACAGTACCGTTACTACGACAGATATCTTTCAAATGTCAGAATGCGTGTGATGTTGAAATCCGTAAACCCGCTCGTCTTTACTAATGGGTTAACTAAGTCATTGCCGATATATTATATATGTATGTTTGTGTATATATATTAAAAGTTAAATATGTATACCTTTGTTTAAGCCTACCGCACATTCTCACTGTAACCAAGGGCTGACTGGTAGAGAATGCCACTAGGCATTAAGTCCGCCCATTGTAACAATTACAATAAAGGTTTTAAATAAATAAATATTGACTCTACACTTTCCTTAGTATTGTTAACGTGGTCAGAGCATCTAACCTATATTTTTAATAGCAAATACTACATGAAGAAGGTAGGAAAAAGTCACCCACAAGAACGGGCAATATCTAATTGAATAAGTAATATTTTTTGACAAAATTGAATTTTCCATTTTATTTGAAATCGGCAATTACTTAGTTACGAACCCAATATAACTTCACACTATACACGTCACGCGAAACCAATCCGAATTAAAAAAACACTTTTCCTACTACGTTTTTGTTATATTTTTACGACCTCACACGACACATTATCAACCGCATGTAAAAGCTAACGAAAAACATTTTTAGTAAATTAAAATTCATTTAAAATTTCATTAATTCTACTATTTATAGAGCTAAATTTTATTTTCAGTATGGTGGTGTATTGGACTTTTCGACAGTGTTATAAAATGTTGTGTAGTACTCAATACTAGCCACAATCGTGAATTAATACGTACTGGACATTCCATATTGGAGGAAATTATTCTTCAGTAGTTCAGCAAGTTCTTTATGATATATTCAATACTTCCTAACGCCTGATGATGGGGAAAGCGACCGCCAAACTTTGCCACTAGATGGCGGCACTAGTTTGTACGTCATGTTGTATGACAATAATATATTTTTGGGCATAACTCATATAAATCGCATATAAGCGATTATATATTTAAAGCATTATAGTTTTTTCTAATGCGTTTTCATGTAAAATTATAGGAGTTCAGTTATTTAAAAAAAAAACAATAAAATGAAAAAGCAGATGGAATATTCGATTAAAATAACAATTACAACGTAACATATAACACTGTGAATGTATAGTACATTATCTCAAACTCTAATGGCGCCATCTGTTTAAGAGCTTTGCGCCGCCATCCCCGTTCTACCTACTTCGCTGACACCTCGGTTTTAACATTAAACTATACCTCATTTCTTAATTACCATTTATCTAACTTTGGCGTACTGTATTTTCATACTTTTTGTATTCGTCAATTTCGTCTCATTATCTGGGTACTTGATCTATTCCTACATCTAATCCAATTAAGAATTTATCTTATCTTTTAGACCCTAAAACCGTATACATACCTAACGGCTGTATGTTCGGTTATTATTACGACTTCAACGTCGAGTACCCCTGTGTATTAGAGCTATTATTTTGTCATATATCTTCACGTCACAGTTCGGTATTATTATACTTACACTAATTTTTTTAGCTAAAGCAACGGCACGTTTTTTATAATTAAATACTAGTTAACAATGCCTGGAGATTGTCGGGACAGTTATCTATCCGATCATTTCGTTAAATCACTTTATTCGAGTCTCTGTATTAGCATAAAAAAGTAAAAAATAGTAATCGCATATGAATAACATTATATTATAATAGGCCAAAATAAACCTATCGAAAAAAAAATCAGTCATAATTCATTTATTATTCAGTAACTTTTTAAAACAAACTTTGTGAACTTTGTCGAAGTAACTAAACAAAACGAAAGTCCAAGTACAAACGATTGACTAAACTTCGCTGATCAGCAGACTTAAGTCAGCAAATGTTTATATCGACATACTCCAGACATTATAAACTATCCCTTATATATAACCCATTCTAATATTACCTACTTTATTAGATATTCAAATATGAACTTTCTTACAATGAACGTAATCACTATGAATAGTTGAATGATTTCATTTATAAAAAAACATCATTCATAGATATTCATGTTATGCGATGAATAATGTAAATCGTTTACCAATAAAATGAAGAAAAATTTGAGCTTTTATTCAAAATTCAATCAATACAATTATGCATTTTTTTGATTATGAAGTAAACTTCAAAGACAGAACGACGCTCACGAACTAGACATTTTCCATTATAATTAACGAACGAGAGAAATATATCTTATTAACACGTCAAAAAAATATCACCGTAAAACAATTCAAATAAAAAATTTATGACGCAATATGAAGTAAACTATAAAGGCCAATCAATTTTGAAATATGACAGATTGCTAATTCTTCTAAGACATCTGACCAATGGTATCCGGCAAAGTAAATTTACCTCTTTTAAAACCAACAGCGCCTTTAAGATCGGTCTCAAAAAAAATCTATATTTAACCTTACGAATAAGATCGGTTTTCATTGGCATTTTTTAAACTAAAATTGAAACAAGTTTAGGACATATTTTAATTTGTTAATTTATAAACAAGTATACTTAAGTTATTCTTGTTATTAATCGTGAAGTAAACTGCAATGACTACAGTAATATAAACTTTCGTGAAATTTCTATTTTGAACAACAATGACATATTACGACAAATCGCCAAGTTCTGGCTTACGAAACCGAATTATAACTATTGTTTGAGTCATATTTCAAATCTGACTTTACTGATATATGACGTATATATATTTGTGACTAAGGAAATTATATTTGTTTAATCATTTTATCGAATTAACACTTTTCAGTTAACTTGTCCACAGTTATAATAAATTTCAATCATTTATAAATAGCTACTAATTTGTATGATGTTAAATTACAGATAATTAATTTTGACGTACCCTAAATTCCAAACATTTCCTTTGAAATTCACGCTACTAAGTAAACGTATTGTTTTATGAATTAAAGTTATTTAATGATAAAAATCTATGAAAACACAAAAATATTCATCCTCCGATCTAAAGTTTTCCTAAAAACGGTCTAAAATTTATACGTATGTCGAAGAATGCCTGCTCAACGAATCTTATAGCCACTCTAAATTATGAAAGACTCTACGACCAATAATAAAGTACTTCAATACATTCGTATAAACCAAATGTCATCATTCAACATAGATACATGTATCTGAAACATGCTTTTTGGTTTGATTCTAAAAGAAACTGGGCAAAATCGACCATGTGTTATCATGTGAATAAATTCTCGGTACCGTAGTAACCAAGCTTTGTCATTATAATCCGACAATTAAAAACATAGGCTAGGTTTAAAACGTACGTCAAATACCTAAAAATGAATTCACTGTCAATTTTTATAACACACGGAAGGCTCACTGAATGATAAAAACAAACTTTTAAGGTTAAATTCTGATATCAAATAAATGTGAATAATCTGTATTTTACAAATCTATCGGTCTACTAAATAACGTAAACTAACCTCTTGCCGCGAAATTATAACTTTTATATTCTGTATTTTGGTGTAGTCTCATGTTCTATAAAATGTGATACGCCTTTTTGTTACTTTGTGAACGGTAGTAAAATTCAACGGAATTAGTCATATTTTTTAGCGATATTCTCATCACGAAAAAATTAAAAATGCAATATTAATTATTCTAAGTATAATATTATATGTTATATTTGATGTTTATTTTAATTATTCACAGCATTTCTATTATAAAGTTTGGGTTTACGACAAAACAGCTCCGATTAAAAAAGACAATTAGTACTTTTAAGCACATCAGAAACCATACTATTTTAAACGAATCAGCCTTTATTTTAATTTGTCCTACATCAATTTGTCGATTGTTAATATCGATTTTTGTCATAATGTCAAATTATCATTTGAAAACCAAAAGTGCACACGTTAAGTTATGACAACTTCACATACCGACTTTCTTAGTCTTCGATTTGGTCTAACAATATTGTCAAGTATTGAAAAAAATCCTAAATTGTACTATAGACATTAGTCGTCATAGATTCCACTTTCTTATATCATGAACCGCAGAATTAAACGCCGTTTATACTGACATAAAAAGCGATGTTTTTACATATGTACGTATAGCGTAGCATATTTTTATTACCAAACAAAAACTATATTAGTATTTTAACAATGTCATTTAAGAAAAAAATCATGGATAACAAAAAAAAATATGTTTTGTTTAAAACAATATATGCATGTTATCTTTCTTGCTAATAAGTCATTTGAATTCTACTAAAAGATTACTATTAAAGTGACATAATAATGATACGACATTTCAGTACATACTAGTGACTTATGTACTATACTTATACATAATAAGATATAAATATTTGTATGCAAACTTTGGAAGTAAATACAACATCTTAAACAGAATCAACTCATGACAACTACAGCTTTTAAATTAAATTTCATTTCAACTATTTAAACCGAAATAATGTGAATTCAAAACCAATTTAAATTATCGACTAAAACACAAATAAGCATTCAATTAAATTGCATTGTTAAGTTATAAATATTAAATATATTGTCTCATTTCAACAATAAGTAAACAATAGTTCTCATGAGTTAATTCCACTAATAACAATTACATAAATAATAATACATTTATATAATATAGTATTATAAATGTGTTACGAGTTCTATATTGTGACCTAACGCTATATTATATATCAGCTAATTCCTATTTCAAAAGATAAGTCCATCAAACTATATACTACTAACATGGCCCTATACTAGTGAAGTGTTTTAGATCTTTTTGATCTCTTGAGCGCCTTGGATGTCCGCACCCACGGTAACATGAAGTCTCTGAAAATTGGAAAAAAAAACACATTAAATAAATCTATACTAATGTTGTAAAGCTGAAGAGTTTGTTTATTTGATTGTTTGAACGCACTAATCTCAAGAACTACTGGTTCGAATTGAAAAATCGTTTTGTGTTGGCTAGTACAGTTACCTAAAAAGGCTTTATCTTATACTAGATGATCCAGCTAACTTTGTTTTGCCATATAGATTATTATTATATTAGAATTATTTTGATAACCATAAAAATGCTTATTGTGGGTTAACCTTAACAGCTAGACATATGCTCTCGCGGACTTTTATTTAGAACTTTTAGAGGGGAACAATATTGTCGTACATGATTTTTAGTAACTTTCACCGTTTACTCAGCGCACGCATGGAAAGCTCAAAATTTTCCCGTTTTCGCAATAATTTTTATTGCTGCTTCTCTCC
>DWJN01006988.1:0-10280 GCA_018248895.1 Carystus phorcus | reverse complement strand
GTAGTTCCTGAGATTAGCCCGTTCAAACAATCAAACAAACAAACTCTTCAGCTTTATATATTAGTATAAGATTCGTACAATTTATTATGATCTTAACATTCCTATTACATTAAAGGAATAACCAAAATCTCTTCATGGATTTACAGAAGAGGTATCGTGTAATATACTTGGAATAGGTCAATGAATATTTCGGTTTTTTTATTTATATTAAATGTGTTATATTCCAAACACTTAATGATCATTGAAGAATCATGTAAATTAAATTGAACCCACAGATTACACCATTAGTCATGGAGCATCATTATATTATAAAGCTTAACATGTTACTTAAAAACAAATGATGTAATTTGATTATATCAATCTATTTGAAACTAAACTGTATTACTTAAGTTTTAATGCTATATTTGTCTGAGCTATTATACCCATTTTATAGAGACCTGGTTTGTCGTGCATTACTCGCTGCACGAAGTATAAGTAAATGTCATTAGTTTTCCACCCGGTAATATTGCGTTCAGGCTCCGTCGACTGATGATTGAGGGTATCTATTATAGTTAACGATTGCAGTAAGATAGTTAAATGTAGCCGGCGGATATAAACAAGCCATCAAACACAAAGCATAACTGTTCCAATGTTTAGCGAGGTTTTCTACTCATAATGAAAAGAGATAATACGAGTACGTATTTGTACTGAAACGAATGTTTTCCCTGCGCTTACCTGTCTAGCTTTTCGCGTGACCATTATTTACAATCGTTAATTTTTGAATTTATGAATTTGCGTAATGCTTTTAGATATTTGATATACGTACCTATTAGGAATAAGAAATAATTACCTAGTGTATCTTTGTGAAATGTGAAATCTTAATAAGGAGGTAGGTATCTAGTTGGCGGTTAGTTATCCACATCGGAAACACTTTCGCAAGCCAGTTGCCATATTTCTTGCCTCGAGCCGGCGTATTTCACCCAGTTCCCCAACCTACCGAGCTCTTGTGAAAGCCTACTTCTTGATATATCGCACTTTTAGATTGGGAACCTATCATATCAAAACGAGGTATTGTAAAGCGTTGAAAATAAATTGATATGGTTATAAATTTTGGAATAAACGGATGATTATTAATTTTTTTTGAGAAAATTAATATTATTTTATTGTTGTTCATTATCTCTTTTGCCAAGTTTATAAACATATCAAATATTAATCATCGTTTCCTAAGAGCTTTAGCAGATAGATCTTTATCATTTTCAAGGTGTGGTTTATGTATAGTAAGTCTAAATATACAACGTCAAACTACCGGCGCTCTATTATTTCATGCTTACCTATTTAACGAGCGCTGGACGGCCATTTTCTCGGGAAAGTTTAAAAGCGAAGGGAAAGCTAGTGACAGTGGTAACAATTAAAACGATTGAAGTGTGTAATAGGTTATCCAATTGCGTAAATTGTTGCGTTTACCGTAGGTACAAACGTACTATAACTAATGCTGCTCGTCTTAGATAAATAATATATATTGAGGTTACGTAGTCTTTTTGTAAATGTACGTATATGAATATGTGTAATTGTGTGCCTAAAGTCGATATTGGTGACGACCAAATCTTCGAGTAAAGGTACGAGCGAAAATGCTTTATATTTCTTACACAGTGCTACTATTAATCACCTCTTCTTTCGAAAACCTTGTCTTCTGCAAAGTATACTAATACTAAGTAAATAGTATTAACTACCAGTATTATTTAACTAGGCTTTGTACTCTTAACAACAAAAATAGTTCAACTGACTAAATTATAACAACAGAAATGACTTTTACATTTTAGCAAAAAAATTGTATATTTAGCTTTTCTTCCGTTATGCATTATAAAATATTTATGCAACAGAAATTGATGCTCAGTGTCGAGAACAAATCAAAATGATCAAACGCAGTCATAACAATCAATCGTAAAGAAAAAACAGGAAGTCGGAGAGGCTTCATGGGCGATTAGGTACTCGCCGGACTACAGAGCGGTGGCCGGGACGCATTTTTTACGAGTTTGCGCAACACTTTCGTTTGCACTTCGACTTCATGACAGAACAATAGCATGACTCTAAGTTATAAGCGACGAACAAATAATCCAATGCATGAATGTTTTGCTTTAGTTCTTTATAACTTCAGCTAAGGTAAATGAGGTTTAGTAAAAAGTAAAAGAAAAATAGTCAACATTGGCATGTGTCTACTACAATGGCTCAATTGAGTCTCTATACTAAGAGAACAGCGTTAAAGGGAATAAATCTTTTGGTTTAAATATCGGCTTTTGGCTATTTACTTATATGAGATGCTCATATCCTGTCCCTGTTTATTGTGGCTCACTGGTTTATCGGCAACTGTCGACATTAATTGGTAGCAGGAAGGGCAGTCACAATTTTTCTTTTAACGACTAAAATTTTTTGAGTGTTTCTGTGCTTCAGAGAATACATAAAATTTGTCGGTCGCAGTTGTTATCGTAGATATATCTGTGTATGTATGTGTAGCATTGTCAGGAGCTATCGGGGGGCATAAAATTGTAAGTACCTATATTAAAAACTTAAGTTTTCAGCCTCTTGCTATTTAATCGATACATCGCTATATAGTATCGGGAGCAGGTAGTCCTTCGTAGCGAAATATTGTTGTTGATTAATCTCACCGCTTGGACCGCGGCAAAACGATATTAGTATAACGACCGCAATCAGTTGAAAACCGTTTCAAAAGCGAAATAGATAATAATTTGCGGTGAGAGCCCGCGCCCCGCCGCGCCGCGCCTTCGTGACGCATTGTTATGGAACCGTGATCGTTCGTCTATTACCTCGGGGCCAGGCCATTGTTTACCTCGCTTGATTGCTCTTACCACGGACTATAAGTAGGTAGATTTGGTAAGATATACCGTAGGCAACTGTAATCTTTGGTAAGTTAGGTTAGGATAGGTTAGAACTACGTTAACTTCCTTATGAGTGGTGATGATGTAGTATTTTTTTTGGTATCCATCCCTTCGTAGTTAGCATCCCTCCAGCACGAACATCACGATTTTCTTCATCGTTCATTATGCGTACCGCGAAGGATTGGAATAAATTGCCCGCGTCGGTTTTCCCGTTGGGTTATAATGTAGACGTCTTCAAAGCAAGAGTGAATAGGCATCTTCTAAGTTAGTGCGCTCACCATCCAAGGCTGCATCTCTGCTTACCATCAGGCAGGATAGTAGTCAAGCATTAACTTATAAAGAGTAAAAAAAAAAAAATGTAAAGTATAACCATACGAAGTCACAAATACTGCGCCACCTAGTAGCAAGGTTTGGCAGTTGGCTTTCGCATTATAGATAGTTAGTTTAACACGTTTCGATTATCAAGTTTCTGGTGAATTAAAAAGGTCGAGGCAACATATTAATGTCGGCGTTACGGAGCTAATCTCCGTGGATAATTCAGTTTTACGCTAATGTTAATGAAGTGGCCGTTCTATAAGAAAACTTAACATCTGTAACAAAAGTGGGCTGTGAAATTATACTTCTACGTATTTTATATCCTTTTTGTTATATACTGATATTTCTTCCTAATTATAAATCGAGTGCGTAAAATTGTAGCACCTGTTAAAATAGGAGGTATCGACACGCAAAACGATGAATATTACCAAGGCTGAGGTGGCATAACGCAGTTTATACTGTACCTAAAGCTGCTTTAGTTATTCAGATGGGCCATAAAGTTTGGCGAAGATTACTTTAGGTCAAAAATTTCCAGTAACAATTCTGTGGCGATAACTTACATTTACACCTACACCGTGAACATAAATTCAAATTTATCATTCAAACTTCTGCCTCCCTGGGAATCAAACCCTTTAAATGGCGGTCCGCTATAGTAACCATTACCCCACGACGGTCGTTAATAAACTGGACATTACATAGTGCAATTCGATCATTAATTCAATAATGTCTCAACACAATTTACCCAAGTATAAGGGCGTAATTCAATAAAACAAAATTATATTATAACCATTTATTTATTTAAAGAAAACAAAAAATAATATTAAAACGTTTCAGTAACAATTATTCGAGATTACGTTCTTAAGTTTTATGACAATAAAAAAGAATTAAGGCTACAAAATAATATACTTAAGCCAATTATATATTTGTACTGGTTATGGCATTATTCGTATAATATTTGGAACAATCGTCGTGCGTCGAAATGTCTTAGAATACTAGGAATATTTAACATACCTATAACATAAATTATCGGCAAAGCGTATAATTCAATGCTTTTATCTAGTCTTTCTAGTCAAAGCATTGTCATCATATTATATTTTGTTTAGTTAATATGTCTAACTGGATATTGTATAAAATGTCAAAACGAAATTAAGTAGATTGCGAAGGATTTGCGTTGTTTCGATAAAGAAAAAAAGGTTTAAATGTCACTTATTTTGTACATTAAGGCTTAATGTTTTATTGCGATTTTTTTAGTATTAAAAGAGCGGATTGTATTTTTGACATGAGTGTAGTCAAAGTTTAGGACACAGTTACTATAAACTATAAAGTAACTGTGTTGCGCAAAATCCACTTTACTTAAAAAATTACTTGTAAATAAAAGTTGTGAACTTATCTTGATTTTTTAGTAACAAAAATTTCAACTAAACGGCTATTTAATTAAAGCTGTGATATACCTAAAAGAACCTTGGAGTTTCACAGTTACAATTAACTTTTCTAAATAAGTATTAAAATATTCAATAGCCGAATGAAAATTTAAATATTATGTAAAATGAAAATGAAATACATTTTATCTCATACTTTGAGTTTTAAGCATTCTATAATTCAAATAATACGGATTGCCGATAACATACATATGGAGGACTTGTATCTAGATTATTGCCAATCTTTTTGGCCTCTGTGATCTACGCCAAACCTAAAACTTATGTTGAGTGCTAACTTCCACCGGATACCTAATATTTCAATAATAATAGGAGATTCTCTATTGATATAAGCATTAACACATAACTTTCCAATTATTTTATCCAATGTGTATAATAATTACCACTCAGTAGAATTAACATATATAAAATAACATTTATTGGATAGCTCTGCAGAAAGGCCAAAAAGTTTGACGTTTACTATACGTATCAAAACAAAATAGCGCAGACAAACAGATAATAAATATTGTTATACCTCAATAATAGTTACCTGAAGCTAGTAAAGACTTCAAACAGTTACAGTTTTATTATGCATAAAAATTAATATATGCCTCTACTAAGGCTATGACTTTATATTGTGCGTTAAATTATGACCGATTTAAGGACCAACTATTTAAATTTGAATTCGAAATATAATCATAATATTAAATGTATATAAAACTGTAGAGGGCACATTAAAATACATAAATAAAAATTACTATTTTACCTATACATATCTTATAATATTATTTATTTACATAGATTTAGGTTATATATATTGTTATAGATATTAAATTCATATTGAAGACATTGTGTCTAGATGTCAATACAAAAAACATCTGATAATTATAGACGGCGAATAACCATTTTATGGCTTAGGGTGGCAATGACCGTTGTAATTAAGTTGGATGGTAGATAGATTATTTATTCTTCAACAGATGCAATATAAATATTTACATCTGATGTTTAAAAACTCATGGATATATCAATTTGTAACAGAATTTTACAGTAGTGATAAGTCTTTACGAAATTCCATTCAAAATTTTTCAATCAGAAATAGAATTAAAACGATTTTCTCCAAAGTAAAATTAGCAACTCAAATTAGTAAGCATCTTAAAATAGTTAAACTAAATTTAGTCAAGTCCAGACAGTATCATTTACACAACCACTTTTAACTTACTAAGCTCTAAATATCTAAATCCTACAACAATCACAGTTCACATTAAGGACATATCGACAACGACGAAGAAATTTTAAATATATTTTTATCATCTAAAGAATTAAAACGAGTAACTTGATGATACGGGATGATAAAGGTGGGACATTGATATAAAAATACATACCTATTATTGGCAATTTTGAAAAATAAATATGTACGTATAAGATATTAAAAAAAAATACCTTTATTTTTGTCTACGATTAATAAGTGTTTATAGCCGTTTTTTAAGACAATGCTGGACTTTTACTCGTACCAAACTTAATGGCCTCCGAGATAAAAGGTTCATACAGGGGTTAAGTACGGGGTACGGCCGCTTGTGCGATTACATAATGCGCAGCTCACTGTGTAGATAGAAGGCCATAAAGTTTGGCATGATTTGTATAACCCTTCCTAAAGTAAAGTAGTTTGATGAATAAGCATAAAAAAGCTAATTTTCATGTCACTTTAGTAAAAGCAGAGTTTTTTTATATAACAAAAATTTGTAGACTTCCTTTTTGTTTCGTAAAATACGTAAATTGTTTAATAAATAATAAAGCCGTGAGTTAAGTAAGCTCGCGCTTACCAAGTTATAAGCGCCCTCTTACGAATTTATAAGCGCCCGCTTACGAACCTACAGGCGCAAGCTTATGAACTTTTAAACGCCCGCTTTCGAACTTATAAACGCCCGCTTAAAAATTTATAAGCGAGTATTTTCTTATATAAGATATAAGTGTAAAATTAACCACTTACAAACAGTGAACGTTTACGGGCGACAAAGCGAGTTTGTACTACTTGTCAATTATACTGAAATGACACATGATAAGTGTTTAAGAGCGTATTGAAGTAGTTAGCAGCAGTGCTGTTGCATGAAGTGAAGCATAATGTATGAAATATTTAATATTCGAATTGTGTCTACAATCACTTTGGATTCCAAAGCTTCAGGTGACACCTTCACAGATTAACGAGGTAAACAAATAGGATCATACAAAGTCCTTACAGATTGTTATAACGTAAACTAATATACTTTAGTCATAGATTAATAAATATATCAGGAGCTCCTATACTAGGTTTCTTGCCTATTGTTTTAGCCGTAATTAGTTTTATGAATAGATAAGATGGATTAGACATTTGTAGTGTTAAAAAAATTCAGATAGCTCTTTCTAAATCATATTTATTAATTTTTACGCGTACCCTCTTTTCCTCGTTACTCTATGGTAACAACAGTGGCGACATCTCTCGGCTCTTGTTGACCTTTATCTCCTTAGATAAATTAAACAAAAGACTAGTACAACTTATGAATAACTTTAATATTAAGACTTTGTTCAAACCAATACTTTTAATGTTTGTTGAATATCAAATATTCACGAACATATACATACGTAAACAACTTTATTTCGAAAGTCTAAACTGTTTTTTGATATTTTGCAGTTTTTATTAGATATTTTAGATAAATATATTGCTTAATAATATTTTTTATTTATACAAAATGCTAAAATATTTCTATCAAATAGGTCTTTTAATGATATCAAAATTCTACACGTTCGAACAGTTAGTCAGAAATAGCATTAAAATGAGATTATTTACATATCGTCAAAGTACTAACATCTCCTAATCAATGTTTCACACTAACATTATAAAAGTAAAAAGCTTAATATTTTTATATTCTATATACAAACATCACGTCTAAATTCAATATATTTTTTATTACAAAATCTAACTTTTTACTTCGATATGCCTCTTGCTCTCAGTATTTTACTATGCATATCATTTTATATTATTATTTGCAATAAATCTCAAAATTTAATGTTCATAATAGTAAATGCTGTTTGATCTTTTTTAATTTGACCTGTCACGTAGAAGGTATTTGCACTTTGATATCGATATATAAAAATTTAAATTAGTGACTAATATTTATAGTAACAGACAGACAATTTGAAAATTGTTTTTTTTTTGTTTAGACACATTTGACATGACATGTGTCAATGCATATCGTGTGGTTATTTATGAAGGAAAAGAGTAAACTTACTAATGTTATCAGAAAATATCAATAGTCAAATGAAGTAATGGTTTATTTTCATTCGTTGATGGATCCCGTATACGGGATGCGGTAGATTTTCTGCTTATGTATACAATTAATTCCACATGCGGGAACAGTTTTCATTAGTTGATAACCGCATGCGGGATGCTATAGATTTCTGTTATACATTATCTAAGGGTATGAGGAAAAATATTAAAACTTTTCAACTCGATCGTTATACGGCATGCGGGCGTTATAATGGCCATGTTAAGTTTGTAATAGTCGATATCCCGCATGCGGGAACTCATCCAATAATTGATTTATCTAATAGTAATGAAAACAGTTTTGTTTAAGAACGTCAGTTATTAAAAAAATTATAATGTTACTTAAGCTACTAAGACATTCAGAGATTGTGGATACATTATTGAAAACGCGTGTGATTTTTGTAATTATCCATTTACTTAACTATGCTATTAAAAAAGTAATAGTTAACCACCTATGTGCGAGTTTAATTTTATAGGAGTTTTGTTGTAGTTTGACTTGTTAGAGGAGAGAAACAGAACAGATAATAAAAGTCAATCACAGATGAATAACTACCATGGAAGAATACGAGACATAGCTTATCTTAAAGGCGATTTGAACAAATCGTTCAACAATTAAATTGTATTGAACTAAAATAAAAGTCTATAAATTATTAAACCTACTTCTCGTGTCTTCCGAGCTGGTCCAAGTTGCTGTGATGGGAATCGATTCTGTTTATATTCGCTTTCAACTCGTCTATGGGTAGTTTGGAGTGTATGGGGGTTAGGGGAACCTCCGATTCGAGGGTCCTCTTCTCGCCGCTGATGAAATCCGAAGAGCCGTTGAGTTGCGGCGTGGGCGGCTCCGACGGCTGGTACGATAGATCGAAGTTCGATACAGATTTCAACTTATCCGCCGGCTCTAGAACTGACTGCAACGATCTCGCTGCCAATTTTTCACTATCTGTAAAATAGAAAAAAAAATGTGACTTTAATATGAACAATATTAATTTTAACAATTCGTGGTCGAAAAAATTTAGTGACTTTAATATTTCCTTTACAATTTTTTTACACTTGGTCAAAGTTGATGTTGAACACGAATCTATGAGTTAATTTGAGTAATGTGCGATTTAACTTAACTTTTAACTGGTACCATATACAGGTTGTTTATAAGTATGTGATTTGTCATAAACAATGAAGATGTGAAGAAAGCTATATTTGGTAAAATTATAATCTATGTTTATCAAATTCGAGTTCATCGTCATTGTAAAATAACCTCTTGTGAAAATGAAATACGGTCGAATTTCTATCGCATCTCCGTAGTCACTTGTTACTGTTACATACATCGCATCACCGCATTAATCTTATCTCAAACAAATATAGATAATCAATCAACAGATATCTAAAAAAACTCTTAGTATTAAATAGTGTTACAAAAACACATTGACCAGGTATCGAAGTCGCACCCTTCGTCAGTACCAAAACTCTATGGGCCTTATTACAAAACGTGGACTAGCAAAGTACGGGTTTAAACTTCTATTAGACCAAGTAAAATGAACCTTGACTTAAAATATAGTATGAAAGATAAACCTATACTTGATAATCGTGGTTTAGATCTTATTTTGTAATAAAGGCGTATGGATATAACGTATTATGTTGTCGTAATACCGAAATACTTATATTTTACTAGCATTACCTTTCGTGATTCCTCACATCTTTGTAGACGCCTCCAATGGTTAGCAAAAGAAAGAGAGACATTAGAATTAGCTTATTATTTACTAGTGAAGCCCTTGAACTTCGTACACTTTGGAACAATTGCTTCGTTTTTGTAACATTTATTATCAATTCTCACCCATTTCCTACTGTAGTAGATAGTAGGTATTAAACCTTTAAATTTGTACCGCGATTCCGAATATTAACATCCAGGTATCTCAGATACAAACACAAAATTCTGGCTTTCTGATTAACAATTACATACTATTCATGGGTTAATTTTTAAAGTACATGATATTTGCAATTAATTTCCTTTTATCAAATCTATTTGAGAACATATTTGTCAGTTGGGTATCGAACCCGGGACACCAAACTAACCGGGAGTCCAGACAGATCAACAAAACAAACCAACCAGTGGGCGAGTCCAATTTCCTCTCGTGTCCACTCTTGTCGTCCTTGGGCACGGAGGAGGCCCTCCCCGGCCCGGCCAGCATCCCTAACACCCTGTGCAAATATACATATTTATTTATTTGACTACATATTGGCACATTTCACAGAGAGCCCTGACTCCCAGAAAAGCTGTGGCCTGGGAGAATGTACCTTCCCACCCAACTCTATTGATACATATTACATAGTCTAACAATTTTTAGGCCAATTATTTGTACATACTACTACCAAATACCTGTGTGT
>DWJN01006987.1:0-10282 GCA_018248895.1 Carystus phorcus | reverse complement strand
CTACCAATTCGCATCGGAGCAGCGTGGTGGAGTATGCTCTAGACCTCCTCAGTGATGAGAGACCCGTGCTCAGTAGTGGGCCAGTAATGGGTCGAAGGCAGGGCAAGGCATTTATTGACTGTTAGATAAAACGAAGTTGGCCGGATCCCTCTAGTAGTATAGTAATAACATAAAATATTGATAGATCACCATTGATTGTCTTATCGTTGATGGAACGAGAGCAAATTGTTTTTAGTTTCAACTTCGTCGACACCGAGCCGATCCATCAGGCAGGAAACAAATTTAGTTAAAAGTTTGCTGGAAATACTTAGGATATTCACAGCTCAGTCAACGTCTGAAGTATGTTGGGAATTTACGTGATGAACTGAGAATATCTTTCGCCGTGCTTGTGTTTAACCTGCTTAATGAACCTAAACAGTTTTTAGGAGTAACGGCTAATAAGGTAAGGTAATAGGTTATAATAATACGTAGGACTAGATGTCGCGACTTTGTCGGCGTGAAAACCAAATTCTAAAGTAAAAGTACTAAGTTACTTCTACTTCAGATATAGAACAGTGAAAATCTCGTCAAAATTGGTCCAGCCGTTACAGAATATTTGGACAAAAATTGTAAAAAAAAATATTTTGGTATATAATGTGTAGTAAAAAATCTGTCATTGAAGAATTACTCAAGCCACCGTATTAGCCTCTTCCCCTCCTAATGCTGGTACAAAACCTCAATTTGCGATAGCACCAGCTACACTCCCCGTTTGCTTATTCACACTTTTATCACGTTATAAGTCCATTATGTATTGAATTGTAAAATATATAAGTTAAGAATAAGAATAAGAAACATTTATTTAGTCATAGTTGGTACATCTACAACAATATCAATGTAATAAAAGATACAACAATATCAAACTATAATAGACATTGCAGTTGCAGCAGTACCAACATGACCAAAAGGTTATTCATTATTCAACGTGGATATGCCTCAAAGTCCGCCATGTTGCGAAATTGGCGCAAGTATGACGTCACGGTGTCAGCTTAGCGTTTATGAGGCGTTTGTTATCGCGTCTAATTGTTTGTTTTGCTGTTTCGTTGACGCGTTGACGGTTGAAATTAATGTTGTTTGATGTTAGCTGCGCGTTTTAGTGTTAATAGTTGACTTATGTTAAATGGTATATAGAACAATGTATGTAGTTGTGGTCTGGATATGTTTGTTTATGAGGAAGAGTATGTTGGATGTGTAGGGAATGGACGTGGGTTTTTAAGACAACGATTAGGGTTGTATTTATTGATCCTTTTAACTACCTAAATAAAAAGAATAAAATTATATCTACCTACAAGTAGGAAAGTTTAAGTATCTTTAGATGAAAATGTTAGATCGAAACGGACAAAATTCAAAATTCATATTTGTATGGCCAAATAACTGAGCTTTATGGTCTTTAATGATTAGTTAGATGTCTACCATTTTAGAAATATTACAAATTGTTCATAGAAAAAAATGAGTTGTTCTTTTTCCTTTGTGATTTTCTGCAAAATAATGAGATAGATAGATAGACTAATACTAGATAGAATCAAATAATACTTTGCGGAAATCCTTTGTTATTAATTTATTATTAGTTAGTGACTTTGCAGCTACCATCCGTAGCGTCAAATTATTCTGGTGATACTTCGTTTTGGGGTGAAACATGGGTTGGTGGTAGTATGTATATTGGTATACACTTTGATGTGTATTGTGTATACTGGAACAGACCTCAGCCACCTTAAACTATTGTCGACCATGTTAAACATAATTCAGAAGGGCGCTGCTAGTAATTCGGCAATAATTGAGTATGTAAACTGTAGATTCTATTAATTTTTTCGCTTTCTAAATATAAAACTTCGCCGAGCCCGTCAATAGTACGCAAAACATTGACGCTAGCCACTGGACTATGAGCGCTTTCAAATCACTAAATTATTTCCTATGTATTATACTCTGTATATTTTTATTTGAAGCAGCTTTCTTCCCGTTGCCCGCTACTCACTGCCACCCACTTCACCCCGGATCTCAAGTAGGTCCAGAACTTTGTAGGTAAATCAGCAGTATTCCGATACGACGGACACCGTTGAAATATTTCGCGTTTCGATAAAATTTCAACTTTTGTCAAGTTCCAACTCAGAAATGAGTTACAGCGATTACACCCGTATTCGAAAGCCGACCTTATCGTAATACGGTAGAGCTCAGCTTTGAGATTTTACACGTTTTATATCATTCGATTTCCTAGTAGGGAAATGGAATTCGAAAACACATTTCGACTGTACTTTTTTCATTTTAAAGTTGGAAGTTTTCTTTAGGCTGCAGATCGCAATTCTCATAAGGTGTCATGTTCCGAAATTTCGTTCAATATTGACACACCTGCGTTCAAAGATTTCGTTGGAGTTTCCTGGGGATTTCTATTCATTGTTTCAAATGCTCTTTTTACTTTGAATAAGTTTAGTACTGAGCTTCGAATATATTTTTATTTTGAACCGACCTAAAAAAGGAGGTTCTCAATTCATATTTTAGTTTCAGAGACAGACAACAGAACTCTAAAAAAAAAAAGTGTCTAAGCTTCTTAACCAGTTCTTTAATTTTGTCATTTTGCGGCCGACAAAGTTAGCACCGCGTCGATGTTGAGGCCTGTCCCCACAACTAAACGAAATCTCCACACAATAAAAGAAGTTTGTAATCTTCTCACGTTATAAACTTACCGTCGAGAACTTCTCGCAATAACGCTAATGCCCTTAACAAAACCCTCCCTCTACAGAACAGTAATACTCGGATTTATAAAGCTTAGAAATTATTATTGGTTAAACTTTTACCGATCAACGCGGTGCGAGAGTATTGTGTTGGTATTTTCGCACGAATCTTCATAGTGTATCATTTTACTTCCTCAAGATTAAGGTAAGGTAAGGTATATTCCATAATCCATACACTAGAGGATTCAGTAGATGTAGTATAAAATATATTTAATCCAATTGTAATGCTAAAGCGATCTTCAATCTAAACATAAAAAAATAGTCAGAATTGGTCCAATCATTTAGGTGTTTAGTAAGTAGGTCATCTGCAGAAAGGGAAAAAATATTTATGTGATTTCAAAACCTTCCTTCTAGCTAGCCAGACATATAAAACACTATGTGGAAGTACCGTCCGAAACCCTTCACAAAAGGAATATGTAACTATAACGGTATTCATCAGGATCTGGATAGCAACATCAGAATAAAATGGCTTCGCTTCAGAAGAACACTCCATCCTACTTGGTAGAATGCTATTAATATAATATTCACATAAGTACATTCATGTCATTATAATATTGGTGTGTTCTAAACTTCGGCTATTGTGTCTCTAATTACATGCTTAATTACGAACACACGGTGCGAGTTATGGAAATTTCCAAGAAGTTGGTTTTGGGATCGGGATATTGTTCGAGCAACATTATTATGGAAGTGTTCGTAATATCTTCAAGTATTCAAGAGTTTCAACACTTCAATGGGCACACAAATATATCGCAAAAGACATAATCGTAAGTAAGGATTGCCCATGGACATTAGCATCATCCAAGGCATCAATTAGGCGTTGCCAACCATAGATAGAGATAACAAGAATAGATCTGATAATAATAATAACTAGAAACCAGTCAGCGGTTGAAATTCGTCCATAATACTCGTACATGTGTCAAAGCGTTACTTCACATTGACAATATAAACGTAAACAATTAATGTGCCATATCTTTATTACGCTTGTGTGTGTGTCAAATGAATGCAGTGTGTGTTATGTTTATTTTTATTAATTTCATATGCTTCTACTGCATATTATAAAAAAAATATTAGCGTTGTGCACTTCTCCTACATATAAACTATAAATGGGCCAAATTTCATATTCCTCCGTCCGCGCAATTTTCGTAAAACGGAGTTGTAAGTTTGCTTCACGTATTAATATATAGATAACGTCACACACCAGTAGCCCCACACTATGATACCTCGTGTCGCGGATGCCATGGACAACACAGAAAGAACATTACATACACGCCTAGACCGAGAACAGAAATTTAAACTCATCATTTAAATTTCGGTCTCGCTGGAAATCGAAATCAGGACCCTTGAAACAGTGGTCTCGCATGACCATTGAGCTACACAGGTCCCATGTAAAATATGTTTAAAATTAAACAATGAAAAGTAAAAAATAATGAAATTTGAAAATACAATAATTTCGTGGGATATTTGAATTCATATTAAACAAACTGCGTGTTGAATAGGGTCTAATATAATCAAAAGTAAGTTACTGTAATACATGATTCAAACAACCCCTGTCAAAAAACAACCCTTAGCGTTAAACACCTCATTTAGAGCTCCTAATTCAACCCTCTTTAATGATATGGGTGTTTGAAGTTTAACTTTCTGTGGTTCTTGTATGGTTTGTCGTGAGTTCAGCTTTTACCATGCCTACATTATTAATTCGCAAATTTTACCTGAAATCATTACCTTTACGTATTCAATGGTAAACGTGTACCACAGGCATTAACCTGCAGTGGGACAGCGTGGTGCAATATGCTCTAGGATTCATCAAACCCATTTACCTCGTCATTTATAATACGTACTGCGAAGGACTGAAATAAATTGCGCGCATATTCCCGATCTATTATAATGTTGATGTCTTTAATTTAAGAGTGAATACGCTTCTACTAAGTTAACAAAAAAAGTTGACACTTAATGCATTGAAGGTAGATTAGCTTTAGACTGCATCAACTCGCTTCATTACATCTGATGGCGTTGACAGATGCCAAAAGGAACCTTATAACTCCTACTAATAAACCCAAATTTGCGGAGAAAATTCGGCAGGACACCTAACACCCTTTTATGGTAACCGTTACGACGTATTCACGACATGGCCTATGTTCTCTTTGTTTTCTTAGGATCGGTTATAGCTCGTTCAAAAAATAAAAAACGGTTCATCAAAAGCGACAATCCGACTCGCACTTGCCACATTGTTAGTTTCAATGTTGATGTTAAAAAGAAAAAAAACATTTTCATTACAGTTTGGCACCTCCAGACATTTTGATGACTCTTTTGTTTTACCGCAGAATACATAACAGACAGAAATGTACCGTTGAAATAAATGAGGACTACTTTTAGAAGTATTGTATTGTTTAAATGAGTTAGCAAATAGTGTGATATGAATCTTTTTTGTTTTTTTCTGTCATCAGCAGGCAAACGAGCAGCCGGGTCACTTGATGGTGAGTGATCACCGATGCCCATGGACGTAAGCAACACCAGAGATTTCACCAACGCGTTACTGGTCAAGAAGGAAGCGATAGACCCGCTTCTTGAAGGACCCCATGTCTTAGCACTGTGGGAACACTGATGTAGTTCGTTCCGCAGTTTACACGTTCGAGGTGGGAAATGACTTCTTATATTCTTCGAATCTTAAATTAATCTCCAAAAATTGCGTCTCTTCTTTTTACAGTAAAAGCAACAAATTGTACTTTGTTCTTTCCTATATTCAAGTATTGCCTAGCATATTAAAAATAATAAAATTTGTGTATAGGAACTGTTTAGGATTAGTAAAAGTATATAAGTTTTATCCACAAAATAGCATTTTATTATTTACGTTTAAATCCTATGGCATTTCCAGTATCATTAAAAGTTGATGCTCAGTCAATTCTAATATTGCACGACGGAACCGAACAGGCCGAAAACGAATGGTTGTAAATTAAAAAAGTAATTCGCTCGCAATATTACAAGCCCCTTACCTGGGTTATAAGTGAACGAAACGTCTAAGAGATGTCGCGGTAGTGTCGCGCGCCAATTCTAATAATATTAAGTAACGAATAAGTTTTACGTCTATGTAGAAGTACGGATTAACTACAGCTTCAATACAATATTTTTATATCTAGTAGGTACTTAAATGTTCATAACTTTTTTTATGTAACTAACAAATAAGCAATCGAGCTTTCTGGTGGGAAATGATCATTATCGCTGATAGACATCAACAAAATTACTGACATAATTATGTGTTACTTAATAAAAGAGAAGATGGAAATGGGCAATGAAGCCCCTAGCTGAAGAACGACCACTCCTTTGACGATTTACTCAAGCAATAGGAGGTGGTTAGACATGCAAATGATAATAATGGACTTCAACCCATTAATGGCCCACTACAGGACATGGGTCTCACAGCATACTTCACCATGCTGCTCTACTGTGAATTGGTGGACGGGTTAATGGGCAATCCAAGTGTCTGTAGTTTTTATGTCGAAGGCCTCCAAACATGGCTTGACGAATACTGTCTACGATAACAACTTACACTAACGGCTTAACGTATCTCCCGAAGCACGGAAATGCTCAAGTAATTTTTGTCACTATCGGTCACTCATTCAGATACTGACCGCGACCGCATTTGCTTAACATGGTCAATCGCTTAGAAGCGATGGGAGAAGCATCAATTCAATAATAATAGCGGTAATAATATTAATTACTTAATAATAATGGTAAAATAATTCTCCTGCGAAGTCCTAACACTAAGTAAGTCTGCTTCTGTCGACTCTTATGTGCCCTGGTCTTTTGGCATGGGACTAAGGTTTCAATTTTAGTCCGCACCAATACAACCAAAATCCGACCCAATTCTCTATAAAGCTAAGATATTTTAAATAAGTGACTTCAGTGTGAAATATAGTTCAGGTATTTTTATTTACAAAGAAACCTCGTACCCTGCAATATTCCACTAATGAGTTAAAAAGAACAGCTATAAGTTAAATAACGACAAAACTCTTATTAAGTTCTACGCTTAAGTCACGAACTATGAAAAATGGGTTATACTAAAATTCATTGAAATTCTAATTCAGATTTTATTTAAAACTTCAGCTACCGTATGTTTTTGGCACCAAAACTTTATAAGTAATTAATGAGTTTTCTTAAGATTTAAAAAATATAATAATGATAATAATATTTTTATAATGAAGTTCGAAGGGAATAGGAAATTTTGGGGTTTCAAATTAATTTATAATTTGATACGAGCTTACGTGATTATTATTTTTGTTGCTATGGCAACCGTTGCTAATTAGACTGAGCCAGAGTGAAGTATGACCGAGGTTAGCTAGGTCATTCTTGGGTATCCTTGATACAATTAGGCGTATAGTGTGATATGGGATCCTTCAAAAGAAGAGTGAATAGACTCTTACTAAGTTAGTACGTCCGCCATCTTAGACATCATCACTTACCATCAGGGGGCTGACGTCAAGCATATACTAATAAAAGGTAAAAAAATGTGCACAAATTCTTTGTATGAACAACTTTTTCTTGTTTCTGCTACGCGCATAGAGCGATTACTAAACCAAAGGAAATCGCAAAGGAAAGTTATCCGTACAGCTTTTACCCAAACGATACAATAGATGGAATGGGCTGTGGAATTACTTCAGGAAATTCTAATATTATGTAAAGTTTGCTAGAATTTTGATATTTTGGTGTCCAAGGCGACTTATGAACAGGAATATGACGTCATTATCACTCGTGATCATAGAGAATTAGCAATGGAAATGTTCATCGAATAAATAAATGACCACGACAAAAGCCGCCTGCTCCAGTATATTCGACTTGAAAAAATGTCAGGTCCCGTAAATAAAAGTGATTTACTGGAAACTTTATGAGTCTTTCTTTATGGGTGCCTTAAAATAAATGGGTTTTTGATGTGACTTCGGCTTAGAAAAGTATAAGCATATTTTCTGTTGTGCCTTTTTATTATTGCGTTGAAAATATGTGAAAAAGGCATTATAGACTTTTTTGTTAATTGTAACTTAATATTGACTACAGTACCACTAGGTAAGTGGTGTTTGGTGGAAAATCACATTAACTCAATAAAATGCTATTAACGTTTGACTTAATTAAATACATTTGAGATTGCGACATACCCTATGTCTTATATGGGACTTGTTTAATAAGACTTAATAAAATATCATCTTCTACCTTGCTATGGGATTTACAAGCATGAGAAGCTATACCAATCTAACTTTCAAACTGAAATGGCTGGCATCTGAGAGCACGCCAGGTATTAACACTACTGCGCCTGACTTTTGAATTGAACTAAGGAAACGATGTTATATTTTGCGAAACTGTTTTAAGTAAATCCCGAATAATTTCTTAACAAAAGGCTAAACCATGACTTATAGACCATTATCTATAGATTCCAGATTTATTATAACAAAGAACACAAGATACTAATTCCATTCTTTTAACCAAAACATTAAATTTTAAAGTCACTTCATACTCTTACTTCTATATCTATAATAGTGAATTTAATGAATTGGGAGTTTTATAATTTTTTAACGAAGGCCGTTAAGGAGGCGTATAGATTATTCTCTTTAGATTCTTGGTTTTAAAATCGTCTTAAATTCTTACTACGCAACCTAATACCAAGTTCATTAAAGTGCATCTATTACACAATGTGTAAAAAATAACGTAGACAATGTTTACAAATGTTTTCGAGATTGTAAAAACGTGATACAAAACTTCTCTTTCCTAAAACGATTCTTGTATGATCGTCGGGTAGTTCCGCCCCGGGCTAATCGTACCGAAAATAAAGGTACATAATATGTGTACGACAAATATGTACATTAAATTTATTGCAATGTAAATATTCTCTTTTGTAAATACTCTTTAATTTCCTCAAAGTCGACGCGAGTGGAGAATCTAATATTGAACTGCTCTATGTTATGGATTTTGACAATAGAAAGAAAATTTGAGAAGAAAAGTTATTGTTCTAGCTTTTGCCGTTGCTACATCACACCACGCCATCTCCATCGCCACACGATTTTATTCGGCACAGAATTTGTCGTATTATAAAAGAAGGTGGTCTTACTAGCAAATGCTTCGCAACACACGGCCGGTTTCTGAATGGCTTATCAAAATGTTGTCGAACTAACCGACATGGTATTTTATAAAGTCTGTCAAATCAATTTGGGTTTCTGTAACTTGACTTGACAATAATAAATCCGTAAACAAATCCGCATTTGACATACGATTCACGTCTGACGTTTGACAATAGATATGACAGTTTATTAGTTAATTTTTCATTGATCAGCCTTTCAGAAACCGGCGGTTATTCTACTATTTCGTGATGTTTTCAAAATTGTAGATATCTTTTTTTTTGTATAAGTTAATGCTTGACGTCAACCCCACGTGATGGTAAGTGAGGACGTCTAAGATAGAGGACGCATTAACTTAGCAAAAGCCTATTCATTCTCCTTTTAAAAACTCCTGCGTCGGAAGTAACTGGGAACACAGAAGCAATATATGTATCTATTACTAGCAGACTGCCATGCGTTGCTATGACGAAGGTTTGCATACTCAATTTAGCAGACTAATTACCTTACATCCCATCTGTTAGAATCTTATGGAACTAACCCTTTGTAAGATATTAAAAAGATAATTTTCAAAATAATATTGCGACTATAAGTTGAGATGTTAGCTATCCTATCTTTCAAGTTGGATCAAACTGTACACGGTGTGCAAATTTAATTAAAATCGGTTAAGTGGTTTAGGAGGCCATCGCGGAAAAACACCGTGACATGTCATCATATATATTAAAATATTAATTGTCTTATAATCGCTTACAAGAATTTCTTTTTCAACATGTATAATATATTTTTGTGTAATTACAGGAAAGTGTTGACACGCCGTTGGTAGAACGACGAAAAAATTGGTTTCAAAGACAAATCTCGAGAATGGGTTCGGTACGGTCTGCGTCTACTGCATACTCTTCCGGGGGGTTGTTTGGGAGGAACCGACATAACTCGGTGGTGTATTCGAGTCCGGAGGCGGGCCAGCCCACGTCTCCACCGCCGCCACACCATAAGATGTCGTTGTATGAGAGACTAGTCGGGCGTAAATCTGGACGGGGACAACATCGACAAAATTCTAGACATGGTACGTGTTTTAAAACTACACTCTCCGCTTTATTACAAAATAATCACGATTACCAAGTAAAGGGTTATCTTTAATACTATACTTTAAGCCAAGGTTTATTTTAGTTTAGTTTTTTTGTTTAGTCCATGGTCTAATAGAAGCTTAAACCGATACTGTAGCTAGTCCACGTTTTGTAATAAGGCCGAAACATTAAAACTACGCTTTTAGTATCATAAGCGCTCTTAGCCATCGACTTTGTCTATTGTAAATGATCGACATGATCAATTCAAATGATGAAGCGCTCACAGCCCGGCGGCTCGCGTCGATCCTATGCGATCGACAGAGTTAAGCAACGGCGGGCGCGGTCGGTACCTGGATGGGTG
>DWJN01006986.1:0-10285 GCA_018248895.1 Carystus phorcus | reverse complement strand
ATCTTGGCTAAATAATACTTCTCCCTTAGAAATCTAACATTTGCATATAACGAGTGAGAGGCGCCAAGTAGAAATGTTTAAAAGTGTTTTGTTATTTTTGAACAATTAGTTCTTAATTAGTATAGAGGCCAAAATAAATATTCCAATGAATAGCTCCACTATTGTGGTTTTTTTCAACTGTATCGTTTATTAAAAGTAATTTAATAGACGTACCGTAAACATAATATTCTAGAAACAGACTAGAATATTTTTTTATTCGCGACCACTTTATGCAGTCTTTACGATTTAAGTGTGAATAGAAAGTGTTTTTTTGTCGGAATTTTAGTGCAATATATATAAATTTCTCGTTTCAGGCAGCCAAAATGGCTGGACCATTTCCAGAATTACGCCAATTATCTATTTGTTGTTTTGTTTACTATGGAAATGTTGGTGAAAATGTATGCCTTAGGATTTCAGGTAAGGTGCTATGTTTTCATATTACTAAATAATTTATAAACGAACAGACAAGTGGTAAGTTGTTACTATCGCCTATGAGCATCATAATCCTTATGTAAAATCATGTTATCAAACACCCTGGGTGACTATTGATAACTTATCGATGCCTTGGATTACTGTCATGAGACCAGGGTCCGTATTTTAGGGTCACTAATTACTAGCTAACGACGTTTTCGATGCCAACAAAGAATCGGTTATATTATTGCTGATGTCACCAGTTATATGGACCATCTTGAGTCGTAAAGATTTGAGACGACACCGATGTTACTTTACGGAACTTCTTTTATTCCCGTATCTCCTTCTTTTTCTAGGGTTATTTCGTCTCTCTCTTCAACCGATTTGATTGCTTCGTCATGGTATGCTCTATTGTGGAACTGGGTTTGACGACAACTAACACAATCCCGCAGCTGGGTATATCTGTGTTGAGATGTGTCCGTTTGCTTCGAGTTTTCAAGGTCACCAAGTAAGTCTGGTTATTTTTCACAATAACTACCCATATCACATTGTGACATTGTTGATAATAAGCTTTGTAATGTCAGATAAAAATAAACTATAAAAAATTTTAAACTGTAACAATATCGAAACGCAAATTTATTCGAATTCTGTGGACAAATTGTCTTTTAATTTAAAATTTCATTAAATTTGTTATGTTCCTGTAAGCTACTCAAGATGTTGTTTCTTATTTCAGGTACTGGCGGTCCCTTTCAAACCTAGTCGCCTCTCTCCTTAACTCTATTCAGTCCATCTTCTCCCTACTGCTTCTGTTGTTCCTTTTTATTATAATATTCGCGCTGCTTGGTATGCAAGTCTTCGGTGGGAAGTTCGATTATGATCCTGAAGCGCAAAAGGAACGTCATAACTTTGACTCGTTCTGGCAGGCGGTTCTAACCATGTTTCAGGTCAGTATTATTTTGTTTGGGTTTGGTTTGATTACATGTTTGTCCCTCCTAGATTCTTCATCATACTAATAATTTTCTTAATTATCATCCATGTTAATCACTTACATTGTTTTTTTTTAAGAAGAGATGTAAGGTCACTTACAATTGTCATTTACAATTGTCACGTAAAATTTTACAGATACTTACGGGAGAGGATTGGAATGTGGTGATGTACCACGGGATCAATGCATACGGCGGCGCCGGTACCACTGGGATGCTGGCATCCTTATACTTCATCATTATATTCATCTGTGGTAATTGTATCCTTTATCAATTTATTTTTGCCTTAAAGTATGGATAATTTGGATGAACTTCTCAATGTCGCAATTTATTTCGATTTTCTAATGTTCTGTTTACCTTATTGATGAAATAATGATTCCTGATGAGATTAAACCAGATATTCTTCTAAACGTGTTCTTGGCCATCGCTGTTGACAACTTAGGAGACGCTGAAGATATGGAAGAAGAAGAAATCGTCAAAGATATAGAGGTAAAGTATTTTGTTTTAACAAGGTAACACTTTATACTGGTACCAGTTATACTGGCCTATTAAGATATTTTTTAAAAGGCATGATAATAATTATAAAACTATTTTTTATGTGTTTATATTGCTTCGACGATGGATTAGATAAAAATGTAAACATGTCGATTCGATATAAAATAATTTTTTTTATGTAGCACAACAACATCTGCCGAATCCGTTAGCCTAGATACTCGTACGCTTACAATATTTAAATGAAATATAAAACATACACAATAACAAACTTTATATTGAAATATTCTAAACTAATTTTGTCGTCGTTACAAAGTTAAATTTGTTTTGTGAAATTGATATGTAATTATGTTAAAATTTGTGCAGGATGCCGAAAACCCTGAAGCAGGAAATCCTCAGTTGGATGAAGATAAAGGGGAGAATGATGATGAATACGTGGATGATGAAGAAGGGTATTCTAGTGAAGGGTAAGTCGGATACTTATGAGCACTTGCGCATACTATTACAAATGCTACAAACCCAATTCTAAGTAAAATAATTGTAGTACATACTTATAATTAGTAACAGTGTATTTACCATTAACAAAGTGACCATTAAGTTTAAATTTAAATTTTAAATTCTGGATTTATAGTTTAATTCTACTACAGTAGTCCAACTGTGAATTATAGTAGAAATAATTTGACAAGAACAATGAAATATTATGATTATGAAACAAGATAAATAAGGATATGTGCAGTATTACTTTATTAAAATCTATTATTGTTTTTCATGCAGCGCCAAATACAAATCCTATCAGATTGTATCAAGGTAAATGATTTGTATTATTGAGGTTTTTTATTATTATGTTTATTTCTTCGTTATTGTTAAATAAACGTTATTGACGATTATATTGAACTTGACATACACAGCAAATGAGGACGCAGTCTATTTGTGTTTTTTTACTAGCTACAGTATTTGTAAATCTTGGAACTGATCTCACATAAATATTATTATTTAAATAACGACTTGCATCTCTTTATTTGTAGGTATTTGACATTTGATTTTTTTTTGGTTTAATAGCTTAGCGAATCAAACATTCTTTGTCAGACTTTTATGCGGCTTTTATGGTTCAAATTCAGCTTTTGTAATTTAAGTGTGGTTATATAAAACCTAAAAATATGTATTGGATCGAATTTTGTATCTGAGACATATATTTCTTTGTGACATACAAAAAATTATGTACAAATATACAAAACAAATATAATTGTTTAAACCTTTTAAGAGATTTTTATCTAATAGTGGGATATTTTTTTAGCACCGCGCTAGAGAAACATATTACAACTCTTATTTTGCTCAGGTCAGATCACGAGTACGAAGAAACGGGCTCTGAAGAAGAACTGAATGAACAGGAACAAGAGCCAGGGGAAAATGACGTCGTAGAAATTCTTGTTGCGAATCCTAAGAAACAAAATGGTATGTATATTACAATTGCACAACATGTAAATAGTTGCATAGAGGTATATTATAAGAGATGTTAGGGAGAAAAAACAACTTTACGGATGTTCACTTAAGCACGCTAGGAATAACTTTAAAGCTGATTATTACAATAACAATCAAGTAATCTAGGAAACAGGAAAGTTTATGCAGTGAGTCGATGTAATAGACATATTTAAGTATGGTGCAATGTCATGAATTTAAACACGAAAACACATCAAGGTAAGTTAAGACCTGCCGCAAATAAATATCAGAAAATAATTGCGTAAATAATTTTCTCAGGAGATATAAAAGTAGAGGATCCTCCACCACAGAAACCAATTATGTCGGCGCGACCCCGACGGCTATCTGAAGTAGAAATCAAATCACAGGACAAACCCATTCCGGAGGCTAGCAGCTTTTTCATATTTTCAAGTAAAAATTGGTAAGTCCACATATAATATGCGATAATAGTGATGGCGACTATCAATCTGTGCAATTATCAGTACAATATTATCAGAAACGCGTCTCAATAATTATTACAAATAATATTATTAAATGTACTCTTGCAATAGCCTTTGATTACTTGTTTCAAACCCAAAATTTGAAAAATAATAAATTCAATTTATTTTTTAAGCTTTACAAAATATAAAGAATATATTTATGGTAGGAAATTTAGTTTTTAACATATTTACATTCACTTCTGAAGATTTTTAACAGAATGTAAATAGGGATAGCAAATTCCAATAGTCTTCTAATTCTATTTAAAATTTAAACAATATTAGAAGTAAATTATGAAAAAAAAAGAATTTACTTCCTTAATTTTATTATTTTTTAAACTGATGAGACGCCATGAATGGTACTCTGATATTATGTTGTTCAATATTGTTAATGGTACAGTTGTAAGGAATAGACACGAATCATCTTTAGAACGTTAATGCCTTAAACCCATTTATGGCCCGCTACTAAGCACGGGTCTCTTCGTTACTGAGGAGGTCTAGAGCATACTCCACCACACTGCTCCAATGCGGATTGGTATAGGGGCTAGTGGCTAACCCAAGTGTCGGATGTTTTTCAACCGCCCGAAAGCCTCCGACATGGGATGATACATGCTATGTTCATAGTAACCGGGACCGACGGCTTAACGTGCCCTTCGAAGCACCTAAACGCTCAAGAAATTTTTCCACTAGCGGTCACCCATCCAGGTACCGTTCGCGCCCGCAGTTGCTTAACTCTGTTGATCGCATACAATCGACGCGAGCCGCCGGGCTATGAGCGCTTCGTTAACGTTAATAGTTTCTACAAAACATTTCAACTTATCCTAAAATATTTGTTTTTTCAAGCTTCCGTGTACTCTGCTATAACATCCAAAAAAACTCTTGGTTTAAGAATCTGATACTGTTGTGTATTTTGGCTTCGTCTGTTATGTTGGCTATGGAAGACCCTGTCGGTGCTGATACCAGCAGACAAAGTATAAATGATGTAAGTTTACCAAAATCTTAATTTAGAAAAATATTGGCAATAAATTCAAATATGGTAAGTTTCCAATACAGACATTTTAAAATATGGAATTTATAAATTAAGTTGCAAGAACTATATTGCCCTTGCTTAAGAAGGCCCTTCCTGAAGGTTGAGTGGTAGAGAATGGTTTTAACATTCAATCATCTTTTGTGCCTCAATTTCCTTGTAATGTCCTAAAATTTTTGAATTTTGAATTTTAGTTCAATAAAAATGTGTTTAACTCAGAATCAAGACAACTGAAAAAAAAAACATTCGAAAAAGAAGAACACAAAACACAGAAGTTTATTATTCTTCTATAACAAAATTTAATACGTGTTTTGTTATAAAGGCAATTTCTTAGTTAAATGTATTGATTAACATACCGTTGAAGTATCTTAACGCTAATTTTCGTAGATCCAATAACAATTAAAGTAGAAAATTACAAGAATAATGTGCACTTAGTAATCTGAAAAGTCAAACTAATGACAAGACGAATTAAGCTTTAGTTGTGTCGAGTAATAGTCCTAAGGCCGATGGATGTAAAGAAAACTTAACATAAACTAAATATCATACGTATGATTTTTCAGGCTCTCAAGAATGTTGACTATCTCTTCACAACGATCTTTACGATAGAACTGTTACTAAAACTTATCACATACGGCTTTATTCTACACAAGGATGCATTCTGCAGATCTGCGTTTAACATTCTTGATTTACTTGTCGTGATTGTATCCCTCGTGTCCTTGACTGGGTGAGTGATTAGATAAGATTTCCCAAATTTCTCAATTGAAAATGATGTTTTGTTTGTAAGCAATTTCTTGAATTTTAATTAATTATTATTACTTTTGGTATGGACATATGCTTTAAAGTTTTGGAACTGGTAGTCAATTATTTTAAACTTCAGCAGTATTAGAGTACTGTAATATCGTTAAGTTATAACATAATCTTAAATTAAAGTACCTTGTTTTTATTCGTTGAAACATATACGGTTTCGTTGCAGGCATGTTTAAATTAACTATTCTATGATATTCGCTCCAAATTAGTACGTACTTAACTTGAATTTTTGAGATTTTTTCTATCGTAAATTCGTAATTTTATTTCTGAAACCAAATAGTAAGATCAGTCTAATGATAAGCTAAGTTATATGTTTCAATAGTTATACTTATATACATACATAAAGGGTTTAATATTTCATGTATTTTTCTTTTTTGTTATACAGATCGAGTAATGTATCTTTCATAAAGATATTGAGAGTTTTTCGTGTGCTCAGACCTCTTAGAGCTATAAATAGGGCAAAAGGACTAAAGGTTAGTATCCTCTTCATTTTCTTTTACTAATTTGATTAACTACATAATACCTAATTATATAAAAGTAAAATAAAATGGTTTTTATCAATTCTAGCACGTAGTTCAGTGCGTGATCGTTGCTATAAAAACCATCGGCAATATATTGCTGGTGACAAATCTTCTGCAATTCATGTTCGCTGTAATGGGAGTGCAAATGTTCAAGGTAGGGAGTATACCGAAAAGGTCATAGGTTCTTCTATATTATTATTTACGACACCTTTGGGTCAAACGTTCATTAAAACCCTAAGAGTAAGTATTTCATTGGCTTGCGAAAGATTAGCTACGGAAATATTGAGATTATCATCTGGTTTCGTTTTGTGTGTGAGGCTTTCTACGTTTACATCGGTCTTACTAACAATAGTTTTTTTTTCGCTTTTCCGTGGGTCCAAAAATTCGCTAATGGGTTTTGCATGATTTTTCCTGTTTTTTTTTAATAAATTAGCCCAAAGGTGTTGTGTGCTGTCGTTTACATTGTCTCTGTGATTTTTTGGACTCAAGAGAGCTTCAGTGTGTTTCGTTTGCACAGATCCCTTCCCCCTACCTTGACATTTCCACTCGTTCTAGGAATGAAGTACTTGGTTCTTTATTGTGGTTTGATTTTTTTTAATCCAGTTAGATGAGGACACTGGCATTTTGTTTTTCAAAAGACCTTTTTTTTTCAACCAAGGACTAACGCAATGTAAGTAGGCCACGGGTCTTTACTTGTAACTAAACGCATAATTTTATGTTTTTTTTTTTACACAAAATGATCCACGCATCATGTTTACATCGACATTTTGGACAATGGGTGAATATACTGTGCCTTGGTGATGTAATTTTGGTTTGATATCGTATTAACCTATGTTTAACAGTACGTCGTTAAATGTGTTTTTGCTTCAATAAAATCCATTGGGAATATATTCCTTATAAATCATATTTTGCAATTTATGTTTGCTGTTGTTGGTATACAATTGTTTAAGGTATTTATGTATTTTATGTTATTTATTTGCAGCTTATTATTTCTTATAACACCGTCTACTATAGATATGTTTTTACTTTTGTTTGTTGTTTAGTAGCATCAACGATATTTTTTAATGGAACCTAAGTTATTATTATTTTTAGAGTAATGTAACCATATTAAAAGAATCTAAGAACATTTTTACGAAAAATCGTTTTGTTTATAGAGAAATAAACAATAATACATTGTCTCATAATTTGTTATACAGTGGTCAGGAAAAATAAGTATTCACTCAAGTTTAATGTATATCTATAGTAGTATCTTAGTCTTTTTATTTGGATGGAGGGGAGAGTAAATTTCGAGGGTGATTGAGAACATTTAAATGCATTCGTAAGATAATATACCAAAGTTGATTCTGTGTAAGATAACCAAATATATTTGGCTATAATGATATTTTGTAATACTAGATATATATAGCAAATTTTACGTGAATTAACCTTAAAAAAATAATCTTAATATTTCTGTAAGTTTAACAAATAATTCACATTATCTATACTAAATTGATTGAGACTTAACTATTCTTTGAAACATTACGTACCATGGATCATAATGGAATTTAAACCATTCGAAACATAATAAACATATTACCTTCTATTATTGTTTGTCTAGTAATAGTTATTTATTTCGTGGATTATAATGAAGTAAAATTAAAAGATTAATTAAGAAAAGCTCTACAAAAAATTACTAAATAGGACAAATACATTTTGGTTTATGATTTTTTTAATTCCATGCATTTTAATTGCACTTCTTTTTATTTAATTGAAGTCTATCGTGGACGGTGAAATTGATGGCTAGCTTTAAATAGACATAGAAATTATTAAATAAATATAGCTTAGGATTATTTTTGCCTTTAGCATTATTACGCGCATAATAAGCGCATGTATATTATTATTAATTAAACTAGCGATGTTCTAACTATTTTATGGTGCTAATTTAGTTTTTTTCTGTGCTTAGCTTTACCGTTGTGATATGAAGCGAGGTCAGGTGATTTGAATATACTGTGAATAATGTATTTAATGTTAATAAAATCGTGATAATTATAATTTAATGGTTTCAGGGAAAATTCTATTCATGTACTGATATTACGAAAGTGACTATGGAGGAGTGTCAGTAAGTTATTGTTTTTTAAAAGTCGATAAGTGAGTAGGTGAGTCACGGGATGGTAATTGACTAGCGTCTCTGACCAAAGCAATATTCACGTAAAAAGAATACTATGAGTAAAATTATGAGTTAATAGTATATTAATAATCTAATTATTAAAAAAATAATTGTTTAAAAGATGTGCTGTGCCATCTATCGCCGTTTCTTCTCCACATTATAAGGCAACTTTTCGAAACGGTGGTACATCCAAAATATTTGACGTTCATAAGTGTATTTATAAATACCTACATGAAATAAGTGATTTGAATTTGAATAATATAATAAGTATATTATTAATATAATATTTACGCAAATCCGAATGATTATGGGATGTCGGCTTCTGTGACTTGCGACTCTGGTATGCCGGTAATTGAGGTTAGGTTAGGTTAGGTTCTAGACCATCTCAATACGACTGCGTTTTTTTGTCTAATGATAATTTTAATTTAGTTATCATTGAATCACTAAACGTTACCTATTCTAGGATTCCCTTTGGTTCTTCTAGAGTGTTGTAGACATAAATCAAATTAATATCTATTTTTAAATGTATAATCATTTATTTTCCAGAGGAACATACCTTGTATATAATAATAAAGGCAAAGCGACAATGTTGTATAGAAAGTGGGTGAACAATAAATTTAATTTTGATAACGTGCCTAACGGTATGCTTACGTTATTCACCGTATCGACGTTTGAAGGATGGCCGGGGTGAGTCTTAGGGTGAAATCAGTTTAAGATGAAATCTAGGGTGAAACAAATTGCTATCCTATATCTGGTTCAGTATTTAACCTTCACTAGAGTTACTCGGATGTAAAACAGATAGTACATTCGAGACCAGTGAAAAGATTTCGATCCATTATCTGCCCAGGGCATGGGTTTATCCTTATAGCTCACTGAGGATGCCTTGAACATACTCCGCTGCTCCAGTATGGATTAGCGGAGGAGTTAATGGCCAATCCAGTTGTAAATAGTCCAATGCAAACATAATTAATACATTCCTTCCAATTACAAAAAAATACTAATTACTTAAAAGACTTTTTTATATGTTTCAGATTGCTTTCAACATCGATGGACTCAAGTGAAGAAGATCATGGACCAATTGAAAACTCGCGACCTCTAGTGGCATTTTTCTACATTAGTTATATCATTGTTATTGCATTTTTCATGGTTGGTGGTTTTTTATTCACTATTAGTAGAAAAATACTAAAGCCGTTAAGAGTTAACTATATTTATTTTTAATGTTTATTATTTCATTTGTTTCTTAATGAAGCAACACATTATTATGTCAATAATATCAAAATTTCATTAATCTCTTGCTTTATAATAAAATTTCATATTATTTCTTATTTTCTATTCTACAAAATACTTTTTCTTATCTTCTATTCTACAAAATACTCCCAAATGTTGACTTATAATATAAGTTTTAAATAGGTGCCCTTTTAATCTGTTTAATGGATTTTACGTAATAATATAACAGATGAACAAACAACAATAAAGTAAAAAAGATGTACAAAAAAAAACTGTCTTAGAATATATTATAAACTGAACAAAGCTTACAAACAAATAACAGAAATGTAAGTATGAAATATTAACATTAACCTACCATTGAACATTTACAGGTGAATATATTCGTAGGTTTTGTCATAGTAACATTTCAAAAGGAGGGTGAACAGGAGTTTAAAGACTGTGAACTGGACAAGAATCAGAGGAACTGCATTGAGTTCGCTTTGAAAGCGAAGCCAGTGAGAAGGTAAACTATGGCAGAACTTATAACAGAACAAAATACAACATGTCATAGTACAGAGGGTTTGAATGACCTCATTGTATTATTTACCCAAATGAATCTCACAATTGACGACCCGTGTGGCGTAATGGTCACCACGCCGGACCGCCGTTCGAAGGGTCCTGGGTTCGATTCCCAGCGAGGC
>DWJN01006985.1:0-10285 GCA_018248895.1 Carystus phorcus | reverse complement strand
CTAGTTTGGTATATACACACATCGAATTCCGCTCTGGTTAGCGAACAGTACTATTGCTGTACTGCCGCGCCAACAACTACTATTGCCAAATAAAAGTTTTTTTTTTCTTTCTATGCCAACCATCGAACGAACGAAACGAACAATCTTTATAATTATATTTATACAGATTTTTTACACAAACTGTAATAAAATTGAATTTTTGTAAGCATCGTAGACGTGCCAGTTTTAGTTAGTTGAGTGGCCTACACTTACCTAAACGTACACCTACGTACGGCTGATGCACTACGATAGAACATAAAAAATATATATTATTAACCCATATACATCTCCACATTAGGATTCCCTGTATTGTCGGATGATTATCGAACCCCTTGCTTCTCAAGCACGATCACTACCAATGAGGCAACGGATGATCTTTATTTTTATGTACAAGCGATCTATTTGATACAGGTGAGAGTGCAACTGATGTCCGGCGAGGACCAAGCGTCGGCGCTGCCCAACATCTTCGGCCGCAGCTCGTGCCCCGAGTTCAGCACGGAGGCCTACACCACGGTGCTCTACCATAACAAGTAAACATGTTTTGTCGCTAACAAACATCCTTCAACACAAAAATATAGTCACTTTTTATGTTAATAACTGACAAACGTAGACTATTCCCGTAACGGTAACCACCGCTCATGGACTTTAGCAACACAAAAGGCATCATTGATACATTGTTAGAAAAGAAAGAAGACAAAAAGAGAATCATTACATCTCAAGAAGAAGGGAATGGAATATGATGAAACATTTGGAGATTGCCTTAAGCAAGAAGATCGTAGCTAGCCAGACAGACATCATACTCCCTACTCTTAACAGTTTTAGTAACCTTTCGATTGATTAGTACAATGTCAATGTTATCATGTTTACCTAAATATAAGATAGTCTTGGAGGATCTCAGATCCCATACCATCATTCAGTATCTGTGATGTACATTTTAACTTTCAAAAGTATTTTGAACACTACTTTGGAAAACTATCGGTAAACAAAAGTATATGTTAAAAGGTGCATAAGTGTGTGTTAGTTTATAACAATTGTGTGATTGGTAACAATTGTGTGATCGGTGGTCAGGAACCCGTCGCTGTACGACGAGATAAAGATAAAGCTGCCGGCCGACCTGGGCGACCAGCACCACCTGCTGTTCACGTTCCTGCACGTGTCGTGCCAGAGGAAGCCCGTCACGCCCGACCAGGAGAAGAGCGTCGAGACGCCCGTCGGGTACTCGGTACGAGACAAACTTATAACGACTGTTTGAAACTTCTTAATCCTGATAATATATCTAATGTATAAATATAACATCACACCATGATCTTATAGGTACGCTAGTATCCCAAACATCGAATTTTCAATGAAATTTTGTAAATCTGTATCGTTTAGTACTTGAAAGCATAGTTATGGACCAATAGCATTAAGGGATTACTCGAACTACCTTAACTTAAGGTATTTCATGAGAATTTACCGATATAATACGAAACGCTATCGAATATACTAAAATAATAAGATAAGAGATATTAAAATAGTTAAAATAATTTAATATTGTAAACATTTACCAAATTTATATTACAATTGAAGGTATGTTTAAACGTATCTCGACAATGTATAGTCTTACAAAAGCAGCTAAAATATGTTATTGTAAATCTGTAACACTAATACTGCACAATTATCGTCAGTGGCTGCCGCTGTGCCGCAACGGCAAGCTGACGTGCGGCGAGTGGGCGTTGCCGGTGATGCAGGAGCCGCCGCCCGCCAACTACTCGTACATCTTCCCCGACGTGCAGCTGCCCGGCACGCGCTGGATCGACAACCACCGCCCGCTCTTCAACATCGCGCTCGACGCGCACACCACCACGCACCCGCTCGTACGTACAACCGCGCCCACACGCACGTCCAACACGCCGATCGACGTACATGAATCTTGCCATATATAGAACACCTATGTACAATCTACAGATAATAGGATCTTTATATATATGGTTAAGTCATCAATAATTTATGCCCATTAATGAGTATTTGTTGGTCTTATAGGAAACAGCATTCTGTTTGTTACCTATTTGCTAACATTATTATTAAAAAAATAATTGGGAACTAGTTTTGAGATAATGTTTGTCTGCTTTAATTATTCTAAAATTCATACCCACAACAATATGCATATTCTAAACTGCATTTATATGGTTGTGCGAAGCGAAATTTTATTTGGTCCTTCGAGCCAAAATTAAATAATAATATGTGCATACCGTAACAGTTCAGAACTAATTTAGTTTCGATAAATCAATTGATAAATATCAAATAGGAAACTATAATAATTAGTGGCCATTAAACATAAGGTCCTTTATTTTTACAAACTTAAAAGTCTATATTTTACTATAAACGACGTAACCTGTAGGATGGCTACATAGAGAGATTCGCAATGGCGTGCGAGGCGGTGCAGGAGGGCAACATCCCTCCGCGCATCGGCCTCGCCAACATGGAGGCTGAGCTGCGGGCCAGGTAATTGTTAAAATGTCTAGTCTATCATTGACCTTTTGTATACGTAGATACCTAGCACGTTAATATTGGGTCGATTAAGGAACATACAAAAATATACATTTTTCGGTAAGGAATTTAAACATTGATTCATTGCAGTTTAAGGAAAAGTAATCGGTTATAAATAATAAATCTGGCAACCAAAATTTTAATGCCATTTGATAGTAGACTTACAAACTTAATCATAAATTATGGGTGGATAATTTATAATTGAAAATGTCCTTTAATCAATTACCCAAACATGGGAAGCTTACTTGCTTTAGAGAATACCCGATTGTAAACAAGTGAGTTCAGTGATATCGGTTAAAGTAAACAACTGACTGTTGAGCGATTGTTACGAACACATTGACATGTTTGTGTCGACACGGTTGTACTACATGTGTGCGTGTGTGTGTGTGTGTCAGCATCGCGGAGCTGCCGACGGCGAACGTGGAGGCGCTGGCGCGGTTCCTGCCGGTGGTGGCGGACAAGCTGCTGCAGCTGGTGGTGTGCGCGCCGCCGCTGGCCGGCCAGCCGCTCAACATCTCGCAGGACGCCTTCACCTGCCTCGCGCACGTCTTCACCGACATCACGGTACACGCAGTACCCGCACACTGGCAATACACGTACTATACGTACAATACACGTACTACACGTAACATTCGTTACTAGAGTTAATATAATTTGTTTAGTTTTGATCGTGATATAAATCAATAAAATTTTAAATTCGAATGTAAGAAAAGAACCTTATATTTATATGATACAATTATTGTCAAAAGAGCTATGTATTTAAGAATTTTCACATGGCTCAAAGACTTAACGCACTTATAACAATGCACAAGAAATTGTCTAATGTCTTGTCTATTATAAATTATCCTTTTTATTTTAAACTCTGTTACAACTTTTGTTTTCGTTACACGTTCTGTCATAAAGAGATTCACACTGACATACAATAATCACGGGTTGTCAGTGACACATGACATAAGCTCATCGCGAACCTTTTTCATCATTGACAGTTATCAAGTAGACGAGTAGATACAAGATTTTGTAACGGTTACATATACTACAATTTTAACGCCGAAATAAATGTTTTCTTCTCCTATATATGATGGAATAATTGTTAACAAAATAAGTAAGTAACCTAAATCATTTAGTATGATCAACGATAACAGTGAGCAGTGTACCACTCACACACACAATGTCCGTTACTGTACAGAACATGAACGAGGGCGCGACGTGCGACGCGCACGGGCGCAGCTCGCTGATCACCGCGTACGTGCAGTACCAGTGCCGCGTGCCGCGCCCCGCGCTCTCCGACCGCGACGTGGGCCTGCCGCTGCCGCCCGCCGGTACACACGCACACACACACACACACTCATATATATATTGTTATATACTAAAAATATTAAGTTATAGTACAGTTACCGAGTACACACACACATACATATATATAAATACTAATATTATAAAGCCGTGGAGTTACTTTGTTTGCACGCACTAATGTCAACAACTACTTACTGGTTCGAAAAAATATTTTTGTGTTGCTTAGTACAGTTACCGAGGAAGGCTATAGGCTATATAACATAACGCTACGACCAATAGGAGCTGAGCTTTCATGACAAATGTTCCAAGGTGATTCCAAGTATACTGTGTTTATGAAGATATAATTATATCAGTTAGCCGTGTCAAAGGCTGTCAGTATAAATTTTAGCACTGGCTTGCTAATGTCTCCAGCAATCTGCCCTTGAGGAGTTGTAGACTCCTCAGTGACAATGAGAAACCTACACTATTATTCCTTTATTTTCTTTCTGTTTGTGTTGTTGGTGGCCATGGGCGACGTTGACCACTCGGCTACTTACCTAAAAAAGATACTCTGGCCCCTTGAGGAGTATCATTACATTACATTAGGAGTAATATTACTAACAACAGTAATACTACTAATATCGCTAACGTTGTCTGTCAGTGATGAGCGACGGGTCATGTAAGATCCTGCACGAGGAGCTGGCGCTGCAGTGGGTGGTGGCGAGCGGCGCCACGCGCGACCTCGCCATGCAGAACTCATGGTAATACATAACGCTACACACTCACAGCCCCACACTAAGGTTCCTTATGTCGCGGGTGCCATAGACAATACACTAAAACAAACTCACCCAGCTCGAGAACAGAAATTTAAACTCAACATTCACATTTCTGATCTGCTGGGAATCGTTCTAAAACTTATAGTATTCCTAAAAGATAAGAAAGTTAACTCGATACAATTTTACAGTAAGAAATTAACAAATCTTTCTTTTTAATTAAATTCCATTAATTTTGTGAGAGGAAATAATCTATATTCCATTCTACTCTATTCGTTTTAAAGTTCTCGTCATTTTTTTAGTAATATGTAAACATTTACTCAACAGGTCTCTTTTTTTTAATAACTTGATTGTTTATCGAAGTACATGCACTTAGAAAACAGTCCAAAAGTAATCCAGTAAGAGAAAAAAATATTGATAACACTAAACCTCATCAATAGGTGTCATGTAAAACAATTGAGATTTTTTTTTGTGCACCCTACCCTGCTCTAAATTTATTTACTTTTTATCAATTTAATAGGTTGTCTGGAAGAGATCGCTAATTGAGTGATAAGACCGCCTATTGTATTAGTTCCTACTTATTAATGTATTCAAAATATTATATTGTCTTGGTGTACTTTAAAGAGGATTTTGTTGTTGTTGTTGTTGTTCATTTGGCTCCCAGTCTTCGGTCCTACCGCCACATGTACCTGACCTGGTACGTTGCCTGGGTAAATAATTTACCTAATCTAACTTGACTGAATTATTGAGGTAAATTTCAGTCTTAACAAAACTGGTGATGTGTTTCGTATAATATGAAGATTTTTTGGCAAAGTTTATTAAAAACCACGGTTTTAAAGACAAATTTACTTGGACAGAAGTCTGTAAACGTAAATAAGAATAAAAACTCCTTGCGGCCTTGCCGCATTTTCCTCGGGGGCCATTCAAGTTAGGGATTTGTTAAACCGATGGCGTAGTTTGACTGTAAGAGTGTTTATAAAACCACTTCGAATAAATTCATTTCATTTCATTGCGAACCCAAGTAATTACTTGTAACGATGAATCCCTTCTGAGAAAAAAATAACCCTTGAATTTATAAATGTTGGTTTAAATTTACTGACAACAGGGAAATGTTTCTGTTATACGATCCAGAATAATGAAACCCTTTGAAAATTTATATTTTTAGGGGTTTCTAGATATAATTGGCGCCGACAAAAAGATGTTTATTGTATTAAAGGGCCTGTTTGCCGGGGGCTTAATTACTTCACATTATGCCTGTCAGCTGCGCCCGACTACGGCTACCAGTTCGCTGAATTTTGATGAAACAATCTATACTATCTTTGTATATATTAGCAGTAACCCGCCCTCGCTTAACTTTTTTACGTATTTTACTTTGTGTACCAGCTCAAAATTAGCATACACAACTTAAAATGAGTGAGGACAAAATCAGAATGTCATTGTGTTATGTTATGTGCCATCTACTACGCTTATTTCATTGAAACGTATTTTTACATGATTATAAGATATTTTTACTATTGCGCCCTCCAGTCCTTCAACTATCTCCATAATAATATCACGTCGATCTGTCGCTATGTTTTAATGTGAAAGAAGGAAGAACAAACAATGACACTTTCGCTTTTAAATATGGATTTTTCTGTGCATGTACATACATAAGTATGTCATAGAACACCTCGTATACTCTGTAGACAAATTTTGATGAATTTTTCTATTCGCTAAGTGTATTCGTAAATGGTTTAGTCCACCAATTCAATCCGATGTATTTTTTATGTTTAAATTTTAACGTACATTCGTTTTATTGCCGATACAAAGATTGAAACTTTTTAAATTCTTGTCTGTTTGTCTGTCTGTCTCTGCAAGAATCGCGCCGAAACCATGAAATTGATTTGGATGATAATTGCATCTTTTATTTAATTTTATTGATAATTTGAGGAAAACACACCGTTGCCAAAATTTGAGATCATACGCATTTCTGTGTACTTCCAATAAAATTCAGTACAGTCATTATAATTAAATAAGAGATTTACTGTTCTTGTTCCATGTTAACACTGTAACTTTTCATTAGCCACAAAAAAAGAACAACGGTGAGAAAATGTTTCCTCTTAGCCAATTTATATGTAAATGCGCGAAATTAGTCCCAAAAAATCCCACAAGCAATGTGGCATCGCTACTTTTGACCTACTTAAAATGCGCCTTGAAAGTTGACCCAAATTTTAGTCAGGATCAAGACAAGTAGCCATTTGACTTATGAATTACGCCCACGCCTGATGTTCCGGTAGTTATTCAAATCGAAAATCATTTTCGACGCATAATTTATTTCCTCCGTATAATAGACTGAAAGCAAGTGCGATATTGATAGAATCAAAATTACCATTTTTTCTTCAGTAAATAGTCGAAAAATCCTAACAGAAAAGCAACTTGATGATAAGTGGTTACCGTTACTTATGGACATATGTATCAGGACATATGAGAAACACCAAAAGCATTTCCGTATTGTTGGCCAAGGAACAAGTAAGTCAAGTCAGCTCAGTAAGTCAAATAGTACAAGTACAAGTAAGTCAGTACTTAGTGAGCCAGTGCTCTCTAGAATCCATTCAAAACACGTCAAATCGTGTAACGTCCGACTAACTTTCTTAAAAGAAGAACACGTTATTGGTATTGATGATATTACACTAACGGGCAGCACTTATAGCAGGGGTCGGCTTTTAACGTATCTAACGACATCGTGGTCCACCGGCATTTGAATGGAATCAATATTCCAGGTGGCTAAAATAATAAATGATGGTCGTCAATAAAGTACTGTTTCTAGAAACGCGAAGGAATCGAGGCTAAGGGCGGTGGAAGATAAAAAATAATATCATTTTGATCTTCATAGCAGTAGTTTTTACGCTGTAAGTAAACTCATGGCTAAATATACAGAGATAATCATAAATCGTGTTTTGGTACCTAATGGCTCGCTAGATAGCGCTCGATGTTACAAATATTTGAGTATCATGAAATGAATTTACCTTTAATTCTCGTACGAAATGCAGCCTAAGATTTTTACATGGTTAAATAGATGTGTTCCAATAGAATGTTTTTTAAGATGGCAGCTTAAACACAATGCGAATAATTTTAAAGTTTCTATAGTTATTATTATTATCAATACATGGCAATCCTAACTGGTCAATTTTAGGCAATTCCAAGTTAAATATCAGCGCCGTCTAGATTTAATACAGGATTTTTTAAGTTTTTTATGTAACTATATTATTCCTCTAGTATATTACGTTCAACTATATGTAAAATAAATATTTGAGTAAATTTAAGTAAACAGACGTACAATACAATACAAATATTCTTTATTGTGCACAAACAGAAGATTATAAAAAGAGATATTAGCATTTCACAAAAGACGTCAAATTCCTAAATTGCTATTTCTACGAGACAACCTTTGGATATCAATGGAGAAAGTAGCACGTAAAAACTAGAAGTATATACCTAGTATATACCTAGTAGGTATGCATGATTTTGAGGTAAAAATACACCAACAGGTTTTGAAAGCAAATTATAGATATACTATATTTATACAAACATAATACAGTATAGTTAAGTAAAGAAGTATAATATTAATTGCATATCTAATGGACTAAGATGTCTCATAGATGACAATACACCTACTGTATAACTTTTGCGTTTTGTTATAAAGAAATTTTGCCGCACATTCACAAATATGACTTTCGATCAGAACCTTGGGAGTAGAAATGAGATTTTGTGCTTATTATATATATTCTTGGGAGTAAATTTGAGATTTTATGTTTATTATATTGAAACAAGATAGCCTAGTGGTTTGAGCATTCGCGCTCGGATAACTTGAGATTGAATCCTGCTCTTCCATTTTTACTCGACTACAGCGAACGTAAATGGAAGGAAACTTCTAAATGAAAGGATTCTTCAATGGAAGAATTCAACAACTTCTAAAATGATCATAGTTCGACAAATAAGGTATAGTTAGAAGCATCTTAATCGTCGGGTAGTTGCAAGCTAAGTAATGTTCGGTTAATTCAATATAGCTCTCAAAGACCGCGTTACTAGAAATTAATAATTTATTCATGTGGGTGTGTTTCAATACACTTAAGCACATCATGTTTTGATTTTACAACCGCTTCGGAAATTATTAGCCTGCATGAAACGGATGAAGATTTTCAAAACGGGTTGCGCCTTTAAAGCCGATAATTGTCTGTACATATTAGGGATAGTGATACGACATTGAAACGATATAATTGCACACAACGACCAATTGAATTTGAGTGAGGTCCGATGAGGTACTCATTTTATTTTTTATAGATAAAAAAAAAGTAAAAAAAGAAAATAAAGTGTAAAAGATGGTAGATAAATACAGGTAATTATTATTATACTTATTCCAGGCGCTGGTCCCATTTAATTTCGTGAAATCATTATTTTCGGAGTCAGTCAACGTAACTCTTTAACAACTTAAACAGATGTCACACTACTGCGGCAATCACTTGTGCATGCATTGTTTGTGTTATTTTATTACATAACATCTCGCCTGTATAGTACCTACCACGTATAATGGAAGGAACCACATAAGATGATTAAAAACTGTTTTTTTTTATAATTTTGTTAAAAGTTTTTTATTTGTTCCAAGCACCGGTGATAACGCAATAATACGATAGATACTCACTACTTATAACTACAATACAGCATTAAAAGGATCACTGTGATCATTTTTACACGCAACGACACAACGACCATTTTCACACGCAATTACTTACTTATATTTATCGTTGCAACGTCATGTCACTATAGTACGAAAAGACCCGAGACCAATTTACACTGGACATTGTAGTCTAATATACTCTAGATCTTGAAATGCAAGACCCGTGTACATTCATTAATGCTTACTCTGGGCTTCGGTAAATAATTAATTGGACTTTTACAGCTTTTTCCATTATGATGTATAAATCGCATTATTAATTTATGACTGCCATACATCGAGAGTAGATAAATAAATGGCTATTGGGATTTAATGGCTGTTTCACCGATGTTTATGCGTTACCTGGAATAATGGCGACCTACTATAAAATATCGAGGTGTCTGTGAAATATGATGTTATATTTTATATGATTTTTTCTCAGGATGAGATGCTCAATGTTAGATTTTTTATAAAATTAAGTTATTTGTGTTCAATTGCAGAACACATGAGTTTGGGGAATTTTCTGGAATTATTGCAGTGGAAAGATGTCGTTGTGATTTTTGAATTTTTTCAGATTTAATTTCATATAATGCATTATTTTACAGATGATCTAATCTCCATTATATTGAACAATCCAATCATCTAATTTCAATAAAACATAATGTGTGGATTTATTGAAGTCCTAATGGATATAATATGGGTAGATCTAGTCCATCTATCAGTAAAAATCTAAAATTTCGACTGTAACTCATCAATGTATTCGTTCGATCAATATAATTTTATTACCAAAACTTTACTATTCTAGACAATGTTCCTAAAGACATCATTGTTTAATCTTCTACCATTTCAGACTCCATAAAGGACAAATAAACAAACAAACATCGATTTTGATTGCAAAACATAATCCGCCTTATTACAAAATAAGGTCTAAACCACGATTATCAAGTATAGGTTTATCTTTCATACTATACTTTCAGCCAAG
>DWJN01006984.1:0-10286 GCA_018248895.1 Carystus phorcus | reverse complement strand
GTCATAATCTTAATGATATAATTTCGACTTCAATTCCCAACCGGGCTAGACCTTTATGTGACAGTGTATTGCTTTATTCTCGGATCGTAGGGTTATTTCTTAGGGCCATGCTACCACCATAAATGCACCATGCTGTATTTTTGTGTGTTACTTCATAACTGGGTGTGTGCACGAACACAAATTGTAAATACTCGAATTAAATAAACTTGGTTTGTCTATGGTCTCGCATTTAAAAATAGAAGAAAAAAAAAGAAAATATTTGAAAAAAAAAGACAGTTCTATACTTGCTTTCGCCGATGCTGTGACACACCGGAAAAATAGCCTTTTATTTTTTAGAAGAAATAATCGCTTGGAAAGAGTGGCAGGTGACCACACCATTAGAGTGATAGTAACAGGGTTGCATCGATTTTGATGACTCTTTTTCTCTTCGAAAGCTGGTGTTTGTCCCATTTAAATTTGGGCAACATCAAGTAGTTTCTGAGTCCCTAATAATTCGCATTTACTGCGAACTTCAGAAATCGGAATATTACATTGGGCCTATTTAATTGAAGTCGGGTTTTCTGTTGTTCATTGACAAAGCCATTGTGTTTCTGGTTTCCATCATCAGTGATAACCATTATCCATCACATGGCCCCTCTGCTAATTGTCGGCTATTTACAAAAATAAATAAATCAACCACAATGTATATGAACATAGTACAAACTATTTACTCAACTTTCCTCTGTAAACATTACAAATGAACAATAAATATATAAACTCATTCCAATGCTGTCATTACTATGTCCAATACAGAGATATTACATATGATTGATAGTATTGGAAACTAGTAATGATAAATGAAACTTACAATAATTTATTTCATAATGACACATTACATTATCTGTATAAACCAGTTCATAAAGTTTCAATTTGATTGATTTGTGACAAAAATAATCGATTATGTTTACGTTCAATGACATATCAAAAAATATGTTAAAATAATCATTATTGCGTTATCTACGCACGTAAGATATTATATTTTTTAGATTTGCTGAGAAGGCATCTTTTCGAAATAAATGATTTAAGTTTGAATTTGTAAATAATATAAATACTTCCTGATCAACTAAAATCTGACAAATAACTTATTCTCTTACATTGAGTACTTACTTGAGTACTTACGTCTTGAAATTTTTGTGTACTCCTTCTAATCTCATGTTACCCTAGTACATAATGCCTCAAGTCTGACTGGTGACAAGACATACCATAAAGCCGAATCAGCTCCTCAATTCTTAGATTCCTGGTATATGATAAAAGCAAGTCACAAAAGTCTTATTTTATTTAGTCTTCTTCATATTCTCGGGTAAAATTGCGTTAGTGCTTAATGGCCACGCTACGTATGTACCACAGAGAAACTTATTACGGATGTAAGTGTTTATATATTATTCTGTTTTTATCTGTGGTAAAAATGTATTTTTTAATTAGTAGACCTGAAATTAATGCCATCTTAACATAATATGGTTAGACAATAATATCTGTTACATCGGCGTGCATAACATTCGTCATACTAGGTCAGTCAACAAACAAAATAAAATATAAAATTATGTAGAAAAAAAGAGGCAATGATTTCGCAATGTACCAGGGTAGCATAGATGTTAGAGATCCTGGTAGCGAAGTGTGAAGATGCGCAGATTGGGTGCGACGCGGCGCGATGTCGGATAAGCGCAATTAATTCGGTAACGCTTTCTCTGCGCCCGCGCCGCGAATGTCGTATCGCACTAATAAATAAATGCTAAAATGTTCATTGCTACGTTTTTAGACGTTATTACGAATAACTGTCAACGTGTTTTTGCGATAGTTATCTACAGATTCCAATAATTAGAAAAGTATGAATGAGTTTTATATGAAATAAAAATTGGATTGCAAAAATATTTATTAAGTACTCTTTCGTGACTATGGATTTTTTGACATTGAATAACAAAGTGTAATGACTCGTTTTATATGTGGAATTGTTACTTTTACATTATCCTGAATTTAACAAATCAATCAAAAATCTGACAATTAGGTACTTACAATACCTTCTACCAAAAAAGAAGACAGATTTGAAGATCGATTTATCATTTCAAAAACCTAATAACAATTTAATAGTAACTAGAGAGTTATACATATTTTAGTACTAATATTCTAACCAAAATTAACATCCGTTTATTGGAAATAAAAGATCAAACTAAACACGTTAACATTTAAACTTCTCGTGTATTAGTAAAAAACTTTCAGATAACATAAAATAATTCTAGAATGTATAATAACAGTAGAATTAAAGTAAGCCAAGGCCGTGAAATGACTTTGTAACACGTTTACCTACAAATTATTGTATTATAGAGTTATCAAACCAATCACAGGAACAGTTACAAGTCCAGAACTCCGTTAGTTATCGTGACTGGACAGTTAAATTGGCAAACAAAAACGTTCCTGCTATAATATGTTTCTTGTAGCTCACTTCACAACGCACGGTCAATTGACGCGGCCGACTGTGACGAAGTTGCTTACTTTACGATATAAATAGTATAGTAATTATGTTATTAATGTCACTGGGGAATCTCAGTTTGACTTAAAATTTTAATTATAACCTAGACTACTTATAACTAAATCACTTGGTCTAAGATGTCATTGAAACACTTCAAACGAAATAATGATCATTTCTAAAAGACTGCAAATTATCGTTCTGCTCTTTTCCCACTTATATTTTACGTCGGTGCGATATGTAGATTTGTTTCAAAATTATTCGTTACCTACACACAGCTTATCTTTCATATCTTATCATAATTTATTTGTCGAATACGCATAGTAATTTGTAAGTAAATATCATTCAAAATGGAACTTAGTCTATTTGCCAACAATCTAGAAGCTCTGTCATATGAAAGCTTTATGGATATTAATTATTTCATACTGAGAGAGATAAATTGTAATTGCGTGCGAATAAGGTGTTTCGAAAGATTCTAAAAACTAAGAAAGTACAAGTTTGTAAACATACATTTTTATTCTATTCACTCTAGATGCGTGAGCCGTGCCCACGGATAAAAATAATAGTAGGACTTCACCTTCCTTCCTTACGTTCCCTTTCAATCTCATGTTCGTAATAAGAAATATTTGGAGTCATACTAGAACGATCTTGAGTTCAGGGCCAAAACCTACTGAACAACAGACGAAACTATAATTACTATTTCAGGTAGTTAAGGACTATATCATTTAGGCTAGTTCTAGTTCTAGCAATATTCATCCTAATAAAATCTACGGTGTTCTGTTTGTATTTTAGTGCAAGTGGAGGCGAACGAGAAATAATACGGGTCACTCGCTTCTTGCTTAGTCAGGAACGTAGTGGTGGTGTTATGAACGTCCTTGACGTTGACCACTTTCCACCGCCTGGCTCTTCTCTATTTGTCAGTTTAGATTAAAATACATATTTTCATTCTGTTAGTGCAAGCTACTAAAATAGAATACTTCCCACGTCTCCCTCACTTTCAGTTGCTATTTTATTGCAGTGAAGTATTTTCCTCAAAATAATAACCTTCATTTTTTTTTGAGTTGTGATCCATTTCTTGAGAAAATCAACAGTTAAGGATTATACTCACGACACGTCTGGCGTGGTGTTGGCAAGCAGCCGCACGCAGTCGAGACATCCGCGCGCGGCCGCGTAGTGGAGCGCTAGGGCTCCGTTGTTGGTGCGCCCCGCAGGCATCGCACGCCCGCACCACCAACCCTCGACCGCTAGCCGTCCGCTCCTGAAAAAAAAAAATATTTCGATATAACCTTTATACCACATTTTCATAAAATGTATATTGATGAAATTAAGGTTTCTTTCTTACATAAAGTTTAAATTTGAAGTCTTACTTGATCTACGGCCGGTTTCTGAAAGGGTGATCAACGAAAAAATTTTGAAATTCACTGTCAAATCTATTGTCAAACGTCAATTGGGTTGCAGAAAGCATGATTATTCAGAAATTATTCGCTAATCAACGTTTCAGAAACTTACTCCATTTCCAAATTTACTCCATAGAACTTTCACGTTAACATGCGTGTTAGATGAACGAAATTTTGACAAGCCCTTCAGAAACTGGTGGTTAGTCTTGGATAGTAATAACTAACCTAGTAAAAACGTATTTTTGAAAACGTTTTAAAATGTATTCAGTTGTACAAGCTTTTAAAATAAGAACATTATCATAATACCCAAGGACGAGTTAGAAGGCAATTTGAAACGAATGATTTTCCTATCGTGTTTTCACAATCAAAATTAGTATGCATTCGTATTTTTCACTTCTGCAATCAGTAATTAGCATGTAATCGAAGTCTCGGTACATTTACCATCACCGTGTACGGGTATTAAGAAAGCTACTTGCATATATTACTTTTGATTAGTTCAGATTGATCAATCAGGTCGGCTTGCATTGATTAAATGAGAACAAAATTTTACTAACGAAAATATAACTGTAACTAAGTGGAATACTGCAACATGTACTAATAATATTATCGTTCATAGAAAAGACTTCAACGCCTTAGTTTAAGAATGTGTAGCACGCCATCTATTTTGCAACAGGTGTACTAAAGTATTAAACTGATAGATGGCCTCTTCGGTTATACGACTTTTCTCGAACGTTTTCTTAGTACAGCTACTCCATAACAGATGGCGTACTAAAATGTTAATAGTTCATTTTATCAAGAAAGTGATAGCTTGTAAAGTTAGTAAAAGAGACATTACTACCCAATAAATAATGCGTGTAATCTACAATTGTAACAGAATTAAAACGTAAAAATATGTTATTATTAATTAAATTGCCTCATCTCTTCACAGAAGAGATTTAAGGGTTTTAGAGCACACGCCACTACGCTACTCCAGTACGGATAACTGGAGGAGTTAATAGCAAATCCTAGTGTCAGAAGTTTTTAACCTCCCGAAAGCCTCTGACTTGGCTTGACGATTTTTATTTACGATAACAACCGAGACCGACAGTTTGACCGTCCAAAGCACAGAAACGCTCAAGAAATTCTTTCCACTAGCGGTCGCTCATCCAAGTACCGACCGCGCCCGCAGTTGCTTAACTTTGTCGACTGCTTAGGATCGACGCGAGCCGCCGGGCTATGAGAAATCCAAAATAACGAAGGTATTTTTTTATAATTTCGATAAAATCCAATTTTGTACTCCTAAGCCTTGAAAAGACAAAAATTAATAAAACAATACAACAGCATTATTGCTACAAATAAATCAATTTGATGAGGGTGGGCTACAGCGGTTTCTTGCATCAATCCTTCACTTTTCCTTGTCCTCCCGTTAGACGATTAGCCCATTTAGGTCCGAACCGGTCGCGAATACGGGACCGCGGAATTCAATCACTTGTGCTAACAAAACCTCGCAAGCGATCATACTATTCAAAAATTAATGACTACTTTATTACTCCATAAATATTTATTTAAGCTAAAATCTACATAACAGATCGGAACAGATTGTATAGTTCGTAAATTGTATTAAATTAGTAGCTAAATTTTTTGAAGCGTTCCTAGACCTATACTCCCGTTGATCTTTAACGATCGACAACGTTAAGCAACTGTGGGCGCGGTCAGTACCTGGATGGGTGACCGCTAGCCAAAAATTCTGCAGCGTTTTCGCGCTTCGAAGGGTACCTTAGGGCCGACGTTTTTATTTGTCATGAAACCACTTATACCGATGATGTGTTTAAACAGAAATAATTACAACATTGAATTTAATTATGTCTAATGATATGTTATCTACATACATTACGATGATCGTTTAATTCTGTACACACTATGGAAAATCAATTTCATTAACGCGAAAAAGAAAAGGTCTCAAAATCGTTCCCTCTCGTACACTAATCAAACTTAATACTATTATTTTACTAACTATTAAAGGTGCAATACATTTACATCAAATTGTAAGGATTGGAATAAACTGCTGCGTCAGTGTTCTTATTAGATTAAAAAGTGGGCGTCATCAAGGCAAGAGTGACTAGATAAGTTAGTGCGCTTTACCACTAAAGGCTACATCTCTGATTACTATCAGAGAGAATAGTTGTCAAACATTAGCTTACAATGTGTAAAAAATTGTTCATTAGAATTTACGTTTACATACGTCAATAAAGATATTAAAGTAAATCAAATCGATCACCTCGCTATTCGTATCACGATACACAGTGAGGCGAAAGCTTTGTCTACGTCATTTATAGCAAAGTGAATCACATCGATGTCAGTACGCTGAGATTATGACGACTTAAGAACCGCCGCGTACACGCAACTGTAAGTTTAACGTAATCCTCTTAACTTGAATAACGCGATACGTTTTATCGTAAAATATAGGCATTGACGACGACCGCTTCACGGACTGATTATTACTGCGAAATAATATCTTTTTGAATACGATATTTTCAAAAATGAGGTTACGAAGTTCGTGATATTTTTATAAAATATAGTATAGAATTAGAAAATATTTACAAAATATTATTAACAACTTATTAAGAATGAATTAGCATTTAAAGCGACTAACAAATAAAAGCGACTTTTGTAAATTTATAAAAATAAAATTATTTTTTTGGAAGTGGCCGGGAGGAGAGCAGACATCACAGTTAAATTTACAACAGCCACTTAAACTAGGGACCAAACCACTTATGACGTGGGAGTCTTCAAGAGGAGAGTGAATAGGCTTTTACTAAGTTAATGCGTCCACTGTCTTAGACATCCTCACCACTTACTATCCTGTGGTGTTGACGTCAAGCATTACCTTATAATAAATAAAAAAAAGTACGTACATATGTATGTGTTTCATGCTCCACCATATATGAACAGAACCAGGAATGATTATTCCTTCAATAAACTAAATCGCACTGCCTACTTTATAGGTTAAACGCACCCAGATTTACAATCAGGTGAGATTAATTTGTTGAATAACTCTCAAGAAATCTCTCTGCATGTTTTTAGTTTTATTGTCGTGGCTACGTACGAAAATTACGAATCATACCTATCCGTTTCGAAATTCACATTTAACGACACAAAATACATCTTACAAACATTTAAAATTGCGTCACAAAACTAATTACGGATTCATTATTTAAAACGTATGTTATGCCTTTTACATTACAATTTATAAGTGTTAGTTTTTCACAACGTGCTACGCCTTGTACAATGATTTGAATACAACTGCTTGTCAACATCAGATAATCAAGATTTCAGATCAGATAAGCACTATTAAAATTTAAAAAGTGAAGAGGCCAGTTCGACAATTTTAAAGAATAATAAACAAAAAAGGCCGACCTCAAAACCACAACAAAAATATTTTTTAATACGCTCATGGTTGATATCAATTTCATCTGATCTGATAATATATTTCTATCCATTGATAAAGAGCTACAATCTTTACATAACAATATAAGGGTTATGGACGCAACATTCATGGAATTTAATGACCAATGTTGAGAGTGCAGTCATGGTCGAGGTTCACTGTTAAGAACATTTAATTTAAACTGCACCGCAAGCAGTGAACCGAACTTCCCTCAAGGCCATAACTGAAAATTAGTGTAACCGAGTTTTGGTACTTTTCGGGGGAAATTATTAATCTTGTAGTCATATACATATATATTTAATACCTTTCTAATGTTATTCTTCTTGTTAATAACTGATTTTTCTTCATTTCGATGTATACTCATTTTCCAGATATTAATTACTACAGCTGCAAACACTTCAGCTCCCTTATAAAACATTTGTTATGCCGATGTCGGATTTTGGTCAATACTAAATCTAACATTTTGTAACAATGCTAATACATACCTAAAATTACCAGCGCGTAAAGCAATTGCCAGCGTATCGAGGTCCTCTTCGTAATCATGACACAGCTCCATAGTGGAGTTACGAGCCTCGTGAATATCGAATACTACCGCCCCATCACCTAGCTTATCCGTCATCACACTCCTGTAGGATCTCGTCCCAAAACTGGACGTCACCGACGCCCCTCTAATAAACCTTCTAGGAGGAACGATCACGTTTTGCGATACGTTCTGCTTTCTCAATCTCTTCTTCACGTACCTTCTCATTCTCAACGACAGCATTACTCTTATCCTGATATGACGCTTTATATTTCTATCGTAACGCAGTTGCTCCTTCAATCTTCTATCTTTTTTCCTCGCACGCGGTACCTCATCTATCCGTTCTAAAGAATAGTTACGGTCGATTAATCGATTCGAATCGAGGGTAGGGGATCGATTGAAGAAATCGGAGTTATTATTCCTCCACGCTTTACTCAGCGACCAATTTTCTCCACATGACGAATTTTTGACGTGGTTTATCGGTTTTTCGTAAATATCCTCGTCTAAAGCGTACATTCGCCGTGATATTAGGAAGTTATCGATGTTTCGTTTGATTGTACTATTCTGTGAACTAATCGTAGTGTTGATCAAATTAGATGTGAGAGTTTCAGATTTTTTGTCTAAAGCCCCGCCATGGTTTAATTTCGGCGGTTCGGGTTCATCGCGGTGTTTCCGTTTGGTGATTGTCATTAAGCGTCTACGCATAGCGGACATGTTCGTGAGTTCGCTTTTTAAAAATGGCCCCTTCCTCTCTGACGTCATATCCGGAGACCACGCACCGTTTTCGGAGCAACTGCAAAAGTCCTTAATGAGTCTTGCTATCGCGTTACAGTTGTCGTCTTTTGACCGGTCTTTTGCCATTATGTCTCCCCAATCTCTGGGTTCGTTATTTAACTGTCACTACTTAACAAGAGCACAGAAAATGTTCATTGTTCACGGGATTTATCGTTGGGGTAAAGTTTTCGAGAAGTTATATAACAATCATATATTATAACATTACACTAAGCACTTAATTCATTCCATATTTGTAATAGTCTTTTTACATTACTGACGTATTATACACACTTATACGAGTTTTATCGTAACTAGGCATTATCTTTTATACACAATATCATAAACTGTTATTATACAAATAGACAAATTCAAGTATTAAACAACGATAAGTTATGACCCTCGATATATAACCTAGACGTTAGTATTTTAAACGACGTAATATTTAAGAATTAATATTCCGTAATTATTAAGACGTTAAAATATTAAATCAATGAGGTATTACTTCATATGATTCTACGAGATTAAATTATATTAATGTTTTGAAACTATTTTCACTCGTGTGGCTCAATGGTTATCATACCAGACTGACGTCAAAGGGTCTGGATTCGATTCCCAGCGAGGTAGAAATTTGAATGATGAATTTGATTTTCTGTATTGTTCATGCCAGAGGGAAACGTATTGTGGGACTGAATTATGTTATTTATTTATATGTATAAGTTTAACCATTATGAAGTGCATTAAAATTATGTCAGGAAATAAAAAAACCAACAACTAACAAACACTATAATTAATAAAATAATTTCCGATCGCAATTTAATTAAAAAGCTAATTCAACACAGCACCACACATTGTAGTTTTAATTAGTGCAAAAAATTTTCCCCGAGAAAATTATTGCCTTCAACAGCCCAATTTATTAGAAATATTTACATTTTAAAAACAATTTTATGCCGATACAATAAGGTTCAATTCATTATCTAGTTATTTTACGCTGAAACAAAAAAGTTGCTTCCTTAAAATTGTCGTGTCCTCATTAATTCTGCGCAATCACTACTTTGATGTAATTGCATAGGAACATGCGATATCATTCGAGTACCTACACATGCTATTTAGATATTCTAGACTGAAATATCAACCGTAAAGTACAAAGCTGAAAAAATTATAAAATTTTACGTTTTTTAATAAATTTATTATGATCAAATTAAGGTAAAAAAAATAATTAATTTAAAAAAAGAAGATAACAATTCAGAACTTCACAGAAAGGTAAAAAAGATTGTACTTAATAAAGACACTATCAGACGACATAGTCCGCGCAAATATTGAACTTCCAAAAATACAGTATACTCACATTATTATACATTACTAGCTGACCCAGCAAAGGTTGTTTTGCCATAAAAAATTAAGAGTTTGACCACCCTTAACATTTAGGGGTATGAAAAATAGATGTTGACCGATTCTCAGACCTACCCATTATGCACACAAAATTTCATGAGAATCGGTCAAGCCGTTTCGGAGGAGTACGGTAACTAACATTGTGACATAGAAATTTTATATTTAAATAAGATTATACTCACATAAAAATTCATCTCAATATGGTATTAATTGTCCAAAATCCTAAATGCTGCCTCACATATAAATAAATACACACACACTCATAACCCAGGCTAGGATTCC
>DWJN01006983.1:0-10287 GCA_018248895.1 Carystus phorcus | reverse complement strand
TAAGAAAGTAATCATTAAAACTTATAGTTTCTGTTAATTTTGCTTGTTGCTTAGACTTTTTTGATGTGTGTATATTAGTAACACGTATGAAGATATTCTAGTATGTTAAAAGTGTTTCGTGTTTGGTGAAATTCGTCATCAATCTGTATTTTGTAAGGAGACTTTTTTTTGATAAGATACAGATTGGACACCTGTCCAATGATGATTCGGGTGCTTTATCTAAGATTTATACAATGTTAAGCATCTTTGTGGAGAAGTATGTATTCGTTCTCCGTATTTTGTTGCATCATAAAGTAATTAATTTTTCATTAGATTATATTTAATTATCGACTTTCGTTTTTGTCTTATAACTTTCGCTGACGTGCGAGTCTTATGATTCACAGAACTGCTGTTTCTTTGGATCTAAAAATAACTTTTTTGATCAGTCATTTCCCAAAGTAGTATAAAACATTGTCGATGTTAAATTTGTGACTGATTGTGCAAGTTTATATTTAACTAATGTATTATTATATTTAATCACAAAATTGCAACACAAGGTCATTTCTTCTTCTTAGATTCGACTCTTCAGTAAACTTATAAGAGGTTATTGGTATTCTTAAAAATGTGTAAAATAATAATATTCAGAATAATTCAACTATTAAATTGAAATCATATATACGGTGTATTAAGGATTTTTTCGGTATTAACTAATGGCCTTCATTAATAATATATCCATTCCTAACTTCTAGTTAAGTTAGTAAACCTTTTTGTCAAAGCTTTTAAAAATTTTTGACAGTTGCTAGCAATAATAATCTATAAAGATAGTATGCTGAGAACGTATTTATTAATAAGAAGGCTTTAAATTAAGAACCATTTATTGAGTGCTAGTTCAAGACAATTAGAATATAATCCTTTGTCAAATGTCTCCCCAGAAAAGAAGTGCTTAAATGCTATTGTTTCAGGTATAATAGAAAGTTTTCAATCTAAACGCATGTGGCATCTTACGTGTTTACAATTACGGGACAGATGATTGATAAGTGATAATGAGCGTAAAGGGCACGCATACGTCGAGAGACCTCGACTCGGTCAGGGTTCCGTGGTTTTTTGTTGATTGTTGACACTTTCACTCACCAGAGCCTTACCAAAATTTACATCACCGCACAGAGCAATTATATCACCACGAAATCAGCTGCCGTCTAACTGGGACATTGGCACACTAGAGTAGTCTCACTTTTATTATTTACTTTAGTGATTTCTTACTTTTTGTCCCGCCTGTCAGCCAGTGTTCGCTAAACTACATATCACACAAAAGACCTCTCTCTGCATTGTCATGATTTATGAATACCTTTGTTGTGGAAGTTCTAGTAAATGTACTTTGTCGTAATGGCTATTTGTTGATTTGAATAGTCTTTCAAATATAGTTTTTTTTTGTTGAACTTAGTGTCAGTAATACACTGTGCTAACTATTTAAAATATCGTCTCGTTATATATTCAAATTGCTCGTGTTATGCTGCGGGATCTATTAACATACACAATATTAACATATTTATGCAAAATAAATTGAGGTTACTAACGCAGTCATAGTTTGTTTTCGATTTCTACGCTTTTAAATTTAAACTACTCTGTAATGTAGAATTAAAATTTTATAATCCAATAACACATTACATATACTCGAACTTACTTGTTTTTTGTTAATTCTGTAAATATCACAACATATAAGTAATCGTAATATATTGATTCGTATTGTTTAGTGGATTCCTAATCTGTCGTGATGAAATTAAAGGTAATGTCTTAGTACTCTTAGACCAGGAGTAAGTCAGTAGAGAAACTTTATTAGGGAAGCACCACACCGTTTTTATAAAAATACCTCTAGAAGTGGTTGTAGTAAAAAGACGTAAAATTACTTTCTCTGTTATTACTGAGATACATTTGTAAAGATCCATTTCGATTTGTTATTAAATACTTAGTTTGACTTACGTTAGTATAGTTTCTCTAGGGTTTCACGTTATCTTAATTACTGAATTTAACTACTGATTTAAAATGTCGTTGACAGAGCGGCACTATTCTGAAAACGACTCGCACTGCTGACTTGGTTACCTACCTCTTATTCTATAAAGAATTATATTTATGAACATGCTTAAAGACCATTTAAAAATACACTTTTAAGTTCCGTTATAAAATGTTGCGACCTCTCCGCGTAAAATACACGTTTATTTGTTTCTCACGTAACAGTCAATGACAATAACTTACCGAAGTCCCAAATGAGTGTTCTTGTACTTTTCCCTTTTCATTTCCGTTCATTTGAGCGATCACAATCGTGTTTCACTGTCCATTTCACAATCCCGGCTCACGATTAACGCATTGCCAACAAGTCGAGTGCACGCACACCACATCGTATACGGAAAATTTCACTATATACCTCTCGGTGACGTCACCCGTATCACAATATAGTCCAGCCTGTAACAAATAAATATATTATTAAATGCGTTATTATATCAATAAGTAGTTTTAAATTACATATTCTAAACGCAATCTTGTCCGTTAAAGTATACCGCAAAGCGCATGGGCAGGGTATGACATGAGTAAGGATGAATAAATGGGTTCATTGGTTCGTTCCTGACGAGCAATATAATAGATAAATATTCTATGATTTAACAGAATAATAGCGGCTACGAAAAAAATACACTTTTAATATGTATGAATATTTTAAATAGATATAAAATTATCATCAAAATTATGTCATGTTCATTCGTCACTCTGATGATATTACTTGATCTGTTGTATCACCTAGATAGTTTTTATTACGTATTAAAAAATATTTTTATTACGTAACCCAGCATTTGCCCCCGGTAGAGTGGTTTCACGAATCAAAACTTCATAATCATCGACCGTTGAAGATTTCGCTCGTGAAAAGACCATCTTGGTTGAAAGATCGGAATAGAGTGTACAATTGCATTCCATGAAATACTTCCGTCAAGGTTTAACTACTTCTATATCTACTACCGACCGCGCTGTTAGCTAAGGTTCGATCACTTACTGACACAAGACAAGAGTTTTGGTGTTCTTGGACAAATCAAATATAACAATTATAGCCAGGTAATTTCTAAATATTATTTTTTTCCTTATTTCTTAATACGAAAGTACAGAAACAACACGGACTTAATGGTAAAAGAATTTACTGCAGTTGATCTTCGGAAATGTAAAAAGACAACGATTGATGTATATTGACGATGCATGCACACAATATACAATTTTTGTTTTGAAGCGATCTTTCCAAGTTCCAGTTTATCAAATTCTTCACTATAAAGTAACTAAGATATCATATCTACATGCGAGTATTTAATCCATAATAAGTTTTAAGTTTCTTTACGTATCGGTCTTGAATAATAACCCCAATCACGGCAGACCAGGATGTGGTTTGAGACAACATAAGCGGGTCTCGCTTGGTACTACAGCTTTGTGTAAAGATTGTATTATCAATATTACTATTACATTATTTATGTTTTCATGAAGCCTGACTATTAGTTACCACCCTATTGATTGAGTCTACCGCCAAATGACTCATGGTGTTTCCGTTGGGGCTTCGGAACCAATAGGTACTTTTTTCTTCATTTTTTTTATTTAGTATAAGTTAATGCTTGATTTCAACCCCACGTGATGGTAAGTGGCGAGGACATCTAAGATGGAGGACGCATTAACTTAGCAAAAGCCTATTCACTCTTCTGTTAAAGACTCCTACGTCGTAGGTAACCGTGAACACCGAAGCAGGCAGGGTATTCATTATTTATTTTTGTTTCTTGAGCCATACCGCACGGATCGATCAGCTCATTTTGTTTCAATTAGTTAAAAAAAAATACATCAGTCTTCTGACTAATTATTGTAAGTTACCTAGTTCCATTAGCTGTAGTGGTTAGCATTAACATGAACCAATATTGCAAGTAGGTTAGTATTGCATTACTTGTATCTTGGCTCAGGCTAGACTCGCTTTTGTCCAGCCTGATATCAGCATTGCAAAATATTTTTCGTAACACTTTTAGACTAACAGTGGCCGATGATTTTATTTTAATATCTATTAGTTTTGCCTGTGACTTCATTAACAAAACTTCAGTAACGTAGAAATATTGTAAGGCACGATATTGGTCATATCCTAATTAATTTCCTATGCAACTGACCGTGATGCACCACTTGTTACGGCAAGAAAATTGATTAATGAGTTTTCGAATGAGGAACCTCAGAATCGAGTTAGTGTTTTTGCACAATACTTGAAGAATAAGGTTATGTCAGCTACAGAATAATTTGCCATTTGACTTTTTAACCAAAGATCAGGGCAGCTATCTATCAAACATGAATATAAAATACAGTGTTTAAAAAGAACTAACTCAAGATTTTATATGCACATAATTATGCCAGCTTACAAATTTGTAAGCCGTCGTTATTATAACGACATTCAAACGAAGAATTGATTCACAAAATGTTTGAACAAGTTCAGTGGAATTCGCCCTTAACAACTTCGTGTGGTATTCCACAAGTCCCGCAAGTAGGTGATTTATCCTAACAGGAATTGAAATTGTATACCTAATCACATTATATAATATCTACAGGTTGATGTGGTATTAAAAATTGATACAGATATCCGATTACGTAGTTTTTGTATTGGTATTATGATGCTATAAATATAAGTTTGTTGTTTGAGCTAGTATCGGTCTTCAAGATTGATCAAGGACAGAGTTAATAGCAAAAAAATTCATATTTAAAAGTGTTATATCGTCACTATTAATCAGATATTTTGAACGGTTACTATTGAGAATTATTAAATTATCAAAAATGTATAACGGTGAAGGTACATAAGGCGAAATTGACCAAATTTATACAAATATTATGTCGGAAATAAACCCATCGTTTCAATGGTGTCATGGTAGCGGCGGTTGTAATTAACAAGTTTAATGGCAAAAATCAAGTGCATTTGGAATTTAAGTTGCGTTGGACGAATTGGACAGATTGACAACTTGATGAGAAAAACAAAAAACTTTTTTTTTTAGTGTTATTATTTATTTGCTTAGGCAAGTATATTGTATGTATCGGGAGTAAATATCTTGCCATAAATATATCAATAAGTTACTATGCATAAATCTTTAACGGCCTGGAATAGAGGTTTGAAAATCTTTAAATTAAAAAGAACACGTCTTTCATTTACTTTTTGCTGACAGTAACAATCGGCGTTTAATTTTTTTTGGTCTTCAATAATGTACCAGAAACTTTTCTACAGAGACGGACTTATACTGCCCGGTGTCCGGTTCTGAATCTTGCTTTTAATATTCATTGTACGTTAAAACAACTGACTCATTGGACAGTGGTACTTCGATAAGAATCGTGAGAAATTGCGAATGTGTTGCGTTGCCAGCGATGCTAACGATGGAATTTTATATGAGTACGTATAACTACGTGTGCTCAATACGAGATAATCGTCATCACATTTATAGCAATCGTACGACATTGGTAATACATATATTTATACTGCTTCTTATATTTACGATACTGTGCGATTTTTATTGTATTCACTTCATTAAAAACAATAAACATTCCAGTGGCAATCCACTGTCTCGCCTATACTAATTTATTACAGACTAAAATAACATTTGATTTAATATAGATAAGTCCTGCAACATATTATGAATATTATCTTGTCTTGTTTGGTAGAATGCAATCATAATAGGGATTCCATATTATTGTCTATTAGGAAACAAGTAACTAGAAGAAAGAATAATCTATATGGAACACTTAGCCTATTTACTCCACGAACTATCCATCTATGAAATATATCAAGATGGATAACCCAAAATATGGAGTTGTTTAACTGTGTTGATCGCATAAAATAAACGCGAGCAGGTGGGTTGTAAGCGCTTCGCTATGGGTTTATATATCTATGTACATGGGATTGTATATGTAAATATTTATAAAAATAAATATACTTTAAATAAAACATAAGTTAAATTTTGTTAAACAATAAAGTTTACTCATACTCGTCGAACTCAAGTAATGAAATAAATTTATTGTCGAGTTAATCAAAATGTTAACAAGTTGTTGATAACCGTTACAAACGCTAAAGTGAATCTCTGTAATGAAATTATCATCTCCCAAAATTTTAGTACTGAATTTTAATATTTATAAAAGACGAGCGGAAAAAGACCAAAATAATGATAATTTCACGCCGTTGCTAAAGAATCTTGCAATTACATGCCAACGTTGCTAAAATACTGAAAAGTATACAACAAAATTGTTCTTGTTAGTTCAAGGGCGAATGTCTAGTATTTTAAAGATAATAAATAACGAATACCGAATGTGAACTTTGGCATTAAAATACATGTGTACAATAAAGTTTTCAGTAGTTACCGATATAATTGTAAACCGATGTAAGCCTGCCGGCGCCAGGTATATCGGTACAGTTGCAAAAGTCGGCCTTCATCTTTAAGCCGGTTGCCAGTTGCCTGGACCCACTTCGACGATCAAATCTTTTAGTGACGATAGACTTTCTGAACGTTAATCGACATAGAAAGAAATAAACTTGTTATTCTAAAATATTTTGTATAATATATTAATATTATAATTTTATTCATCTATCGATTGATAAACTATTGATAGATACACTATAAAGAATAGTAATAATTGGCGACTATGTAACTTTTAATTTGTATTCAGTGACGTTAAATATGTATTCTTCCGTTTTGTCATATTTGATACTACTTTGCAGAAAAGAAGTAGAAAAACGTTCTCTCTTATAAATAGAACAAGTTATAGAATTTTGTACAAATAAAACTTGTCTTATTTAATGTAACATCAAGTAGGTTTTTGTTTGCGTTTTGATTATTATTTATATTTCGTAATATTTCTTTTTACTTTTCTAACAGCATCTTATATTACAAATAACCTTTCATTTTATATTTCACCAATCTCCTATACTTACTGTAATTGCTGTCGGATTAAACTCATTATTATAGACATTATCGACTGTATAATAATATAATTACAATTACATATTGGTATTACTAAATAAGATTTATACTTGAATTAAATAACATTCGCCCATCACTAGTTTGCAATTCCCAATCACCTGTTCTAAGCCCCTGTAATTACTCATTACACTAATGGATCGCCAATATCGAGTATTATCGCCTTTGTCACGACTTTAATACCAAATACCTGGTACCATTGTCTCGGTAAAATATTGATCAATGATAAATGATAAGTGTAATAGGTAAATTAAACGTTGCTGTGATTTATTTGTTGATTTCAGCAATGGATTTGCAATTTTGCGCATTATTACACAATTTGTCATTAATAAAAATGTGGTTTAGACAACACAGATGTAGACATAGTTGTTGATAGACGTTTATAAAATGAAATACGAAATATGTATATATATTTTTATAGATATTTATTTAAGTTGTTATCTCTTTATTAGTTAGTTTTTAAATATTTGGAACGTTAAGTAATTCCGAACGTAAAAAAAATTGAAAACGTAGGCTATAATATCCACAATGTGAGTGATGATTAAATTTCACATATACGTCGTTTAGACACTAGCCTTCAAACATATAAAAGTAGTTTAAACATTTAACAGGTTTACTAGTGTTAATTAATCCTAAAACAGAACAAAAGTATAAATAGATTTTCGATTGCTTCAGCATTCAACAAGCGTAAAAAAACATCTCAGTAAGCAATAATAAACATTACTTTATTCCTAAAATTAATGGACAAAAATAAAAAACAATCGAATATCGCTACGACTATTTACAGGGGTTGAATAGAAATTCAGATTTCAATGGAATGGAGGAAAAGAGAACCTGAAACGTTGATAAGAGATAATGCTTCGTGTAATATAATATTATTAATATTATTGTTAAATCATTCATTTCTGTGAAGCTCGCCTGGCTTGCAATTGACCACTTGCCTGAGTCAGTCGTCAAACACTTAAAGCCAGTAATTTCTTCTCTTTTCTCTTTTTTTTGAGTGGCACCGCATTAGTGATGATTTTGCTGTTGTTAATGTCTAGGGGCGACGATGACTACTTATAATAATTTTGCTCCTTTGTCAGTTAGCGTGGCGTAATGGTTACCACGCCGGACCGCCGTTCGATGGGTCCTGGGTTCGATTCACAGCGAGACCGAAATTTAAATGATGAGTTTAAATTTCTGTTCTCGGTCTGGGTGTGTGTATGTCGTTCTGTGTTGTCCATGGCACCCACGACACGGGGTATCCTAGTGTGGGGCTATGAGTGTGTTGCGTTATTTATTTACTTATTATTTATTTATTACAATTTTATTTATTTCCGCAACAAATGTACCCGTTTTGTAATGGAGAGGACGAATTTCATGCGTTTGAAAATTATGACTTTCAAAAGTTACATTGGATTTTATTACCGGGACGATAGACTTGCGCAGTAAATATTAACTTGTGTTCGCAATCGTGTATTCAAAAACACTATCCATTAAGACAACATACACAATTAAATTTTATGCACAAGACACATGATATATTATGCCCAATTTAACACAAATGCTTGTTTTAGATACTATAATGCATAGGTATTATAATAATATCGAGTTACAAATACCGATAATCGATGACTTATATGAACTTTAAGACAGTGAAGGGACCTATAACTCATTGTATACGCCTATTTGCATTGCATTTCGCATTCGTCAGGCGTATAAGTACTATCCTTCAAGTGACGCATTCCATCTGTCATTCATTGTTGTCACCGGCACCATACTCTACCTCATACGAATATATCGAAATTATACAAGTTATAAAAGTTCACAGCGTTTAATTTTGGATTCCACTGCTTCACTACGAACCGCAAACACTCATGAATATAAGAGAATGAATTTTGGAATGAGACAATGTGTAGAATTTTGGAATGAGACAATGTGTAGAATTTTGGAATGAGACAATGTGTAGAATTTTGGAATGAGACAATGTGTATCAGTACTGACCGGGTGTAAGGTCCTGCGGGTCGGGCCCCGGGGGTCCGAGGGGCCCGTCGCCACTCCACGAGGCGCACTTGGCCAGCCGGTGGTCGGCGCCGGCCGGCTGCCCGCTCGTCGCCACCGGGATGCGGGACCCACTGCCCGAGGAACGCTGGCGAGGATATTTTTAATATAACTCACGAAGCCTTGCAACTCATTAGAAAATCTATAGATAAAAAAATCTCTATTTTTTTATATATTATATGTAGATCCCATAGAAATGATTTTTATGTACTTTTTGTCTGTGCATGCGCATACAAAAGTCAGAAACGGCTTAGCAAATTTGAATACAATTTCCACTGATTGTAGCAACTATAAAATAACATTTAAGATTTTTACGTTGACACATATTTCCCTTCGTTCGTTTCGATTACTACGCCACGATAAAATTATACACTATAAGTCTATAATACAAAATTATGAACCATACGTTATACCTCAGAAGGGATATAAATGTAATAAATAAATTTCACTGACATCTCTGAGGCTCTGAGATCCATCGCCGCCAGCGCTGGCCTCCCTTCTGACCACCGAACTGCTTCTGAAATAACAATAATAATAATAATGAAATAACAATAATATCACATAATATCTCATATATTGAGTGGGGGTTGAGTGGTACAGAATGATAATACGCACCAAGTTCATATTTTATCTCGATGTTGCAGAAAGAATCTAATTTATAAACCAAACGGTGATCGACTATCGGAACGAAGTTACAAAAACGCGAAATTTCGTAAACGGATCCTTTAATGTGGGGTTCTTTGAATTTGCAACATAAAATTTCGCTTAATTTATAATTTTTATTCTATTCTACCCTCTCTTATGATCTGTCAGAATGTATTAAAGTCAATATTTTGAGCCATTTCGGGTGACAAATGTATCGTGTATCTTGTCGGGTCTTCTGAGTGTTCGAAAAGTAATGCAAACACCAATGCCATACTGGAAGGCTTTTTACATATAATAAATTAATGCTTGACCATTATCCTGCCTGATGGTAAGCAGAGATATACTCTTGGCGAAGCGCACTAACTTAGAAAAAACTGTTATTAAAAAAACTTAGAAGATGCCTGTTCAGGTGTGTTTGATCTAAATAATATAATAAGTTTTCATTATATTTATACGATCATAGTCTGTTTACCTGTGATCTACAATATAGTGAATTTACAATATATTTATACAATCACAGTCTTTTACCTGTCAGGTATGGCGTCCAGTCGGGTCCTCTCTACGGCGGGGCTCTGACTCTTCTCACCGCTGCGAGTTGAAGACCTGGCAAATG
>DWJN01006982.1:0-10287 GCA_018248895.1 Carystus phorcus | reverse complement strand
ATAACAAGGATTAGTGACGATATCATTCCTCTGAAATAACTCTACGTCATCCGACCAGTCGTATCGATAGCATGGACTGTGAACATGAATAACTATCACAGAACTTATAGATCGTGAATAAATCATTTAAGGCGTTTGAATAACTTTTTCAGCATTTTTACACGTGTTAGTTATCGAATGAATAAACAATTATTCAATTGCTTTCTTATTTAAAGTTAGTTAAATATGAATAATAGAGTATTTCAAGTTATATCAATAGAACGCAACGTAACATATATAATAATTTAATAATAATTTAATAAAAAATATATTCTTATTCAATTCATCAATATAGTTATAGAACTCTTGAAACTTTTTGGTCTATCGATTGAGTACAAAACGTTGAAGATTTTGTTTGTGCTTAGATTATTCTTCGTTTTATGAAGTAAAAGTCCTAAATAAAAGTCCACGACAGCATATGTCTAGCTTTTAAAGTTAACCCACTATAACTATTGTTATGTTTAACAAAATAGTTATAAAATAATGATTTAAATGGCAAAACGTTTGCTGGATCAGCTAGTTTTTAATAATTTCATGTTTTTGTCGCAAATTATATAAAAGTTCATTGTATAATATCTAACATTATCAACTGTAGTCATTTTGTAATAGCGTCCTATTCCAGTTTATACTTAAATCAGGTAACAAATTTATCCGCAATATAAACTTAAGTTAGTCAATAGGCAATAACATGGATGGTTTGGTTGCAGAGAGGCAGCTCAATAAAACAGTATGGCGGCGGTTGTCGCATGTAAATGGTGCGTAACTCGCGTAATAAGCGTATTTATTTTGTTCATTCCATCCGTTGAGCAAACAAACAACTGTCTCGTAATATCTAGCAAATATTTCCTAGTTCGTAGCAGGTAGCTGTCCGCTATGCTTACATTCGATAAATATAACACTAATTAACTAATTATTGCTGTGAATGTTTACAAAGATTTGCATACTACAACGTAGAGGTATATTGATTGTAGGAATTTTTAAACTTAAACTCAAATCATTTATTTCATGTAGGTTTTTATATATAAAATTATGAACGTCAAATATTTTGCATCTACCATCGTTTTGACAAGGTGCCTTATAAAGAGGAGATGAAACGGCGAAAAAAAAATAAAAATTTGTTATATCTTATAAAAAATTCAATGAACGTAATGAACACCTTGAACATAAACGTTGATTTACTTATATGTTATTATAGGTTATAGTTTGTAGTAACAACACGATTAAATAAGAAATGAAAGTCGTCTCAAAATGCAATTTTCCCATAACGCTACACGCACATAGCTCTATACTATGATTCCCTGGTTCGTGGGTGTCATGGACAACACAGAAACACATACATAAATTCAGACTTAGAACAGAAATTTAAATTCATCATTGAAATCTCTACCTTGCTGAGAATCGAACCCAGGACCCTTCGAACGCCGGTTGGGCGTGATGCCTATTGCGCATGTGGGTCAACTTTTCAAAGATGCTGTTCGCTGTCTGTGACTAAACGTGGAAATACTCATTAAAGGAACAAAACTTTACTGACCAATAAAATTCGTCATATAACAAGCTATCGAGTGCAACAGAATATTTCTAATTCGGCGCCGACGATACAATGTCGTATATTACTGTAGTGTTTACTAATTCCATAATTTGCTAATATAGTCTACATCCGTACATACGATCTGGGTGGAAGTCACATTCTATGTCGGTGTCTAATTGGCGCCCGCGCCACGCATATCCTCTCGCAATAGGAAATGCTTATTTACAATAAGCAGTTGATACACAACGTATAGTTGCTACACAACATTTTAGACTAACTTGTCGGATAGGACTATTTTGTCTCAAATGACGGCTATGAAAGAGTAAGTAGTTGGTTAGATTGCTCAGTTTACCGGGGGAGGGGGTTAGACGAGTTCCCGAATCCTTAACGGCGTTTGGGGAAAAGTAAATATATATGATATGGGGTATATTTTACAAATTAATACTAAAAGACCGTTTTACACAGAAAAATTATAACCCAAATGATTTCGAAATTGATAAATATTAAATGCAATGTAATGTCGTGGTACTTTTGTATTATCATTTTAGTTTTCTTAATTTATTTTTAACTTTGCATGTATGTAGCATAACGTTATATAAACGTTTAGTAAAGTGCCAATTTTAGAAAAAACAATTAGTACATGGTAACAAGTTTGATTTTTGTCTAGGTGCGAGTAAGAACAAGACAAATTAGTTTTTTGACCAAACATTTAAATTTATAACAACTTTTTAGTCAAATGATTAATTATAGTTCATTTGAGCGATTATTTTACTTGTATTTAAATTCTTTATTATGTTTGATAATATGCTGTGAAATATAGCTCTTTTTATTTTTAATCTTATATTTATTTATAAACTGATCGCATGTTAAATAACTGCGTTATATATAATTGAATGAAATAATTAAAACGACTACAGCGACACCTATTTCACTATATCATATCGTAGTCAATTAAAAATATACCGCAATAATATATCAATATCAATCAGTCAAGTTGATTGGGATTTACCAATGATGGTTTAGCGTAATACCAAGATAGCTTTTGATATTATAAAGGTATTAGCGGCAGATGTTATTAAAAAAATCGTTTCATTGTGAACCTAAACAATTCTCAAATCATCTTAAACACAACAATATTATATCAAAATTGATGCAACCCTTTAAAAGTGATATACACACATCAGTGACTTACACACAAACATATATATTAAGATACCTATCAATAATCTTCTCAATTATAAGCTTAATCTTAAACTAAGAATTCCTTCGTATAGTTCTATACTAGTTCGTGTACGGTAAGTCTAAAACAATTTGCACCTGTAAGTCGCACTTGAGGTTAAGTGATGTTGAGTTCGCGACTAATGTGGCTGGCGCGGCGTGGGAGCAAAGTGCCGATCCGTCGCGTGGGCTGTGCCGCGCCGCTTGAGGTTATTTCCACCAGTAAATAGTTGAGTTTTCTTACGATTTGCAATTTACTACCTACTTACAACATCGACAATGGCAGATAATCAAGTTTTTGAAACATGTACAACTGTAATTACTAACCTTACCTACGATAAAATACGTGTGCTACGTAGATTTAAGTAAGATTCTTGACTACTATACTTATGAAGATTTTGTATGAAATTTTTATACTAATGACTTTTCACTAGTGAGATTAATTTAATGTCAGTCTTTTTATTATAACATTTAGAATTATTTTTAATCCTTTACATTGATTTACTTTAATATCGTCGTTTTTAGTTTTTTAGACTATTTTTGATGCTATATATATAAATTTATCTAGTTTTAATCTTTCATTAAAATAAGTATTAAAACCGTAACTGTTTTATCCATGAGTCAAAATATTATGAACGATTTAATGTATCTTATTATATGATGCGAAGTTTCAAGCCGAACTTTTCACGTAATTCATGAGAATTTCAGTATTTTAACTGGATTGGGTACTATTTTTATAGTGATGTTTCAATCAAGCTACATGGATCATAGTTAAGGCGAGACTGCGGTGGCGGCGGGAAACATGACAGCTGACACATGACATACACTAATGACAGATAGTAATCCGTTTCACATTAGGCACCATATGCCAAGAGTTACAAATATCGTCAAAACCCGTTCAGAATGTTGAATTACGAAGTAAATTACATATAGATTACATTTGCAACTGATTTCATAATTAATGAAACAAAAAAGTTATAAAAAACAGATAAAGAATTAAATTGATAGACACTTAACACAATGATGTACAGGTGTGCATCAACTTACAGCTGTGAATGAACATTTCATGTGCAATTAATGTCATATCTAAAAACTTTCTACCCGTAACAGTATTTATATAATATTATAGATATAATTATGCGCATATCAAAAGTTTGTTTCAACCCTTTTAATTTTATTCGTAACTTATATCAGTGAAATGGAATATACATATATCTATAAATTACATTGAAACAAGTTAAATGCAATCCCTCGTATATACCTACTGTTTTTCCATTACTACTTTTTTCTTTTACCACACCGTAAATAGGGTTGGTAAAAACGAAAAATATTATTCGTAGTCAAAATTATAATAACATTACCTATTATAATTATGGAAGTATTGATTAAAGTCACATATTGTACTTATAATAATATACTTGTTTAAATATGGGCTCTTTCACACACTTTAATTACTTTTCTCATCTCCGTACCATGCACCACAGTTTCAATTCCCGCGCTCCGTGGTATAGTAAATTAATCCTTACTCTGCAAAGATAACTACATTCCCAGAGATATACGTCACATCAACTTCTATATTTATCTATATTTTAATTAAAGTATGTGTTGGAGAAGATAAAATGAACTAAACATACTACTACACTTATAATATTTAGTGTAATTAAATTTTTATTAATATTAAGTAGTGGGTCTATCAGCAAGCCAAGTGGCAAGTTTAAATTCGAAGTCCAACGTAATATTTGCGAACTTACGTTACTAATGATTCTTATTTCTTTCTGACAGAAATTATCAAAAAACAATCAAGTAGATTTATAATATACTTAAAGGATTACTTTAAGAATTGTAGTCAAGCATTAACTTATAATGAATAAAAAAAACATTACAAGTGACGGATTTATATATGTAATTAGCTGACCCGGCACACGTTATTTTGCCATATGAATTATTTGTAGGGGTTGGTGATAGAAGGTTGAATCTAAGGGTGGTATATATTTTTAATGCCATTTTATAAAAAAATGTGCAAAAAATAAAAAAAAACATATCAGGGGTGGAAAACTCTTATCACTTAAGGGTATGAAAAATAGTTAGTAGCCGATTCTCAGTCGGTCGAGTCGTACCGGAGAAGAATGGTAACTAACATTGTGACGTGAGAATTTTATATACATATATAAGATATACCTGTAGACAATAAGAGAATTTAAATATTGGTGTATTAATACCTGATGTTGGTAACCCTCCGCCACGCGGGTGTTCGCTCGTAAATACCTTTTTAAGAGCAGGTTGCGAAAAGATAAAATGCGATTTTTATGCATTTTTACAGCACACCGTTGCAACTGTTGATGAGTCACATAACATGTTATTGCAGCACGCTTATGTTACTGTTTGCTTATAACTGTTCGTGTAGTTAGAACTCGGATAGGAAATACCTGGCACTAATTAACATGTTCAATTGTTTGCCATTTGACTTCTATTCTTATTTTGTTTAAGCTAGAGATAGCTAGAGATACACCTGAGTGATTAATGTGATGAAAGAAGTTTCCATCGATGATCTTATGTTTTGTCAGATGTGTCGCAAAACTGATAAGGGTTCTCAAAATGTCTGTTCTAGAGACACATGTATCGGTATATTAAGTTTGGCACACGCTTTTTGCAAGATTGCAAACTTAATCTAAGTAATATTATAATAATATATCTTAGGTGCATGTTTGTTGCTTAATTAACCAGAACCGTTAAATGGATCTGAATGAAATTTTTACAGACATAGTTTATGGTTCGGAATAGCCTATTTTTATTCCAGAAAGATAGGAATATGAAACTCAGTATAATACAAAATATTTATGAAATTTCATTTTGTGAAACCGCTTCTCCCAGGCAAAAGCGAATAATTAATAATGATAAATCAGAGTTGCTATTCAAACCTTCAGCCGGTTTAATTTCTGAATCGATTCCAGAGAAATGTTTTTTACCGGGTCGTACCAAACGCATTGTACTCTATTCTTCAAGCTACCCACGACATAGGGACCCCCAATGCAGAGATATCAGTGTGTGTGTGTATATATTTATTTTCTGGCTTTGTTTGCTTCTCCCTCGGTGCGCAAAGTAGCAAACAACGGGTACTGCCTACTTACCTAACCTGCTATAACTGTATTTACAGAAAAAAAGTTTACGATTTACAGTCAACCAACAGCAGTCGAACTACAAGGTTTAATATCAACTTTTGAATGAAAGACTGTCGAAATTGCATTGATGTAAATATAATTATATAGTCTCCCGCGAATTTCGGTCAGGGTTTACTCAAATCTAAAGGCATATAATTCACCCAATAATCTTATCTCAAGCGCAAGGATAAGTTTGTTAGGATTAATTATTAAACATAATTAATAGAGTAATTCGTGTCAAACTTAGCCTCGTCACACCCTATATCTAATAGCTATTTCGTGATATAAGGCTTTATGTTACTTTCAGTTCATAATTTATTATTAACTGGTCGCGTTCTCTATGGAAAACCTATCCTTTAATATCTGCAGGCATAACAATGTTATTATAATTCATTATTTTATTAATTATTACTTAATGGTTGACTATAATTCCACTTGATGGTAAGTGGTGATGCAGTTTATGGTGATAAAGCGCATTAACATAGACTGACATTTCTTTTTTATTTGTAAACGGATTAAAATTAAGCAAACACTTCGATGCTATTGGTTACTGATAAAACAAAAAAAAAACTGCATACAAATTAGTGGTATTATAAACACAGAAAAAAATCTAAAAAAAAATGTATGGGATTAGTTTTTGATCCGAAGTTCGAAAGTAAAAAATACACAGTTATCCATTGCGCCGTAGGCTTAAGGAAAGCTTTAATGGCGTGTTAAAAAAATTCCAGTACTTAGTGTATAATAGTTTAACTACGAAGGATATTTTAATCCCAATAACAAATCCGGATTGTCGCGTGCCAGGCAGCGTGCCGCACACATTAGACTTTTCTACCCGTCAAATTATAGGATTAATTAAATTTACTTTAGTAGTATTCGCGTGACGCATGCGACCTCTATGAGTGACAAATAGACGTATCTACGAGACTTGTTTCGCTACAGTTGAAATAAGTAAAAAGCCTAGTATTAACAACACTTCAACTTTCGCGATTTTAACCCTTAGGGTGCAATTTACTAAATTGTTATTTTATATTTTTCGAATACCTGTAATGACTAGGTCTTTTTTTTCGAGGGAGAAACCTTCAAAAGGTACCCAGTGCCGTGAGAGCGACAAAGGGTTATGTGGGATTTTTACCACACTAAAACCCCCCCGGTGGCTTTCCTCAGCGCTATATGGAGGACTCCGGGATCTCCATCGGAACTCAACCGGAGACCTCCAAGCGCGGTGCCGTTGTTAGGCTCTCCTGGCGGTCTATTATAATTGTTTAAAACTGTTTATACAATTGTTGTATTCGCATTTATATTAGACTATATATATATGACTACTAGTTGACAAACACCGTGACACGCAATCTACTAATTAAGATAGTAGTGACGGTATTCTGTGATCGTGAGTACCCTTTCCATGTGAAATTAAAAAGGAGCCAATTGCGTTATTTATGTCAAGGGTAAGTTAGTGCGGGCCAGGCGTTGATTAACAATAAAATCAATGACACGCCCATCATGATTCGTCATCATTATTCGTCATCATTATTCGTCATCATTATTCGCCATCATTATTCGTAATTATATTATTTACGTTATAAATCAACATCAGATTCGCAATGAGCAATAACGTAGAGCGTAAGCTTTATTAATTACTGCCTTGTGGGTCGGACACTGCTAACATTTCAATCATTAAAATATTAATTGTACGGAGACGAATATCGGTTGATATCTCACTTTTTATTAATTGGTCTGATCAAAAGACTTAACTGTACATATGTCGTCTCTCAAGATAAGGGTGAATGCCGATATGTTAGACAAATGTTTATAAGTGGATTTATTTATGTACTACATTTCCGTACCCGGGCTTTTCTTGGGGGGAGAGGTAGAACCGTAGAAATTCTGCTCTTTAAACCAAAGTTTTAAGAATGAAAGTCGGTTGTTTAAGATTTCGGAGGGGGGCGGGGGGGGGGGGGAACATCTAAAATCATGTTACGGTACATTATATTTGTTTTATTTACGATCCGGCGCCGCGTGGTTTTTATTTTATTTAACCATTACGCCACGTGGGTCGTCAATTTAATGGGATAAGGTCAGGGAGATGATGAGGTATGATAAAATTATAAATGTGTCGTTTAAGTTTCAAGCTCCCAGTGACCTGAGTTGGATGGTAATACACAATTATTTTCAGGTTAGCTACATGAAACTTTATTACCATAACACACAAGTGCTAACAAGCTAAGTACCTGCCGTCAACACGTTAAACTTCGCAAGGCTTTGCTCGTATTTCAAACGTTTCGAGGAACCCGGTGAAGTTCTCGCGTGCACGTCAATTATGACGAAGAGTTGCAAATGAATTTTGCATTAAATACGACGCTTAAGTAATTCCTGTTTCAGTTACAAAGTAGTTATTTTTAAACAATGTATTGTTTCTAGTGTTATTTATTATGCTGGTTATATCACTAAATCTTCAGTTTGCTCCATAATTGATAGTTTCGTAATCCAAAATAACTTTAAACATTGCAGTGTATGTGCGGCAAATCTGCTCTTAATAATTTGAAATGCCTATCTTCCTTTCTTTTTTGCTAACATTTTAATATCGCATTAATTTAGCTGAATTTAATTTTTGGATAGAGGAACTAAAAGGAAATAGTAGTTTTAGACTGACCTTTAAACCCTCTTCAACGTAAGAAGGATTCTAGTTCTACTGCAGTTACTCAAACTTCTATAACTCGTTAAATCGCACCGAAAATCCACATTTCCGATAGACATTGACAAAAGATAAAATTACTGATTTTCGTGTCGCTTGACTTGCAATAGTGTAATAAGTTGTCGTAGGTGTGTAATTGCTTAGGCTTGTAGAAACGCCCATACAAATATTTGACGCGGTTGCTGGCGAATATTATTAGCGTCTCATGGTTGCGACCCTAGAGAAAGGCTTTGTGTGTTTACTATGTCACACAAAGATATAATCGAACTATATGAATGATCGGTTTGTTCATCGGCACGTACAAAATATTATGGTCGAAAACTGGATCGTTTGTTTTAACTTTTCAGCTTATCTTCGTTTGGCGAAGTTTAAAATATCCGCTACGGGGCGTTGCATGAAGCATTTACAACAACGTTATGTTATGTATATCATAAATTAGCTTCTTATTTAAACGTAATACTAGAATATTATATAAATATGCTTTTTCCATAGTAAATATTAGATGTTATTTTATTTATAGTGGATAATTGTAAAGTTATATGGTACAAATATTTTTTTATAATCCTTCTAAAACTTACGACCCTTTTTATATATCTAACCTACCTAAGCCTTTATACGTATGCTTTAAGTATTTTTCCATTAAACAAATCCCTTTGTTTCCAACTTTAATAATTTACGCGCGAAAAGATCTACAATCTAATCGGAATGATATATGAATGAATGCGGCTATAAATCATCGTTGCATTTAAGCGCCATCTTGCAATGCACTTAATTATCTCCGGCGCGTCATAGGCGTTTAATTACGTGTTGAATGGGCGTCTACAGACATGCGTCACTATTGATCATAGTTCGCGGACGTATCAACGCATGTACACATGTATGGTAATTAGTTACGTACATTTTCTGATTTACTGGTTTAAAACTACGTAATACCGAAGCTTAATGGTAGTGAATCTATCCGGAAATGCTTTTTATTAGGTTAATATTGAAGCGACATTTGTGTTCCTTGTTGTTTGTATATTACTGGCTTTAGCCGCGGCTTCGCTGAAGTTGTTGTGAGTTGAAGCCTTTAAATAAATATAAGTATAAAAATCATTACATTTTTTTTCAATTAAAAAAAATCCCATGTCCTTTTTAATCCATCTAAGAATATGTGTACAAAGTTTCATGATAATCGTGTGAATAGTTTTGGCGTGAAAGCGTCACAGACAAAATGACATTCACATTTATAACATTAAGGATGACAATCCTGTAGCTTAATGGTAACGCTGCCTGCGATATGAAGAGTCTCGGGTTCGATTCCTGACTGGGAAAGACATTTGTGCGGAATATAAATGTATGTTCTCTGGTCATGGGACTTAATAATGGGTTATTCGAGCTGTACATACCTTCTGCGACACATCCAGAAGTAATGTGGTGATATGAATGTATACGCGTTTATTTATTACTAGTGGCCGCCCGCAACTCCGACCGCGTTGAAGTGGTGGTGAGCATATCCCTTCACTGCTCTGCTCCTATTGATTGTACCGTGATGAAAAGTATACTATAACCAGCCCAGGAAAATGAAAAATAATCGTACCAAGTTTCGTTAAAATCCGTCGAGTAGTTTTTGTTTCTATAAAGGTTATACAGACAGACAGACAGACAGACAG
>DWJN01006981.1:0-10287 GCA_018248895.1 Carystus phorcus | reverse complement strand
AATAGATAGAGTGATTGAAGAGGAAGGTTTATATGTATAATACGTTCACAGTTTTTCTGTAGTGTATTTAGTACCAGCATTGCATCCGTGCGAAGCCGGGACGGGTCGCTAGTACTATATAAAATAAAAAAAAAACATAAATTAAAAAAAAACTGCACGTAAAGTTCGCTTTGTAGTCGCCGGTTATAAATCATTTAATACTGGCGTTATAAAAGCGAAGCATTCGTACAGTAAGTACAAATTTAGCTTTACCTTCAAATCAAGTATCTGAAAACCAAGATAGGCTTCTTATAAAAAATATTTTAGTAAAAAATTTGCTAGATTACATTAAAAAACCCCTTCATATTTAACACAAGTAGAACCCTTTAAAAATGATATTAATAACAGAGTGAAGTATTAAGCGCACCCGATTAAAAATGACAAAAACATCCCAAATATGATCAATTGAGAGTATGTGCATGAATTATTTTGCATCTCTTACTTACTTGTCGGTTTATATGAATTTCTAATAGCATAATATGTATATCTCTTATTTACCAGCTTCTCTTATTTACCAGCTTCATTACAAACCAAAACCCAAGAACAATAATTTATCTCACTGTCTATTCCTATCGACAGTCAAATCCTTTGCCCAAGTTGAGCAAATAACTCATAACTCGCTTACACTGTAATACTTAAACATGAGTAAGTAGATATATAGCATTATATGTTATGCAATTTAGCAGTGGATTTAATCTATATTTATCATCTAAAGATAAAATAAAACTGTAACAGATTGCTTTCTGTACATGCCAAATATGTTTAAAAAATCATTATGATGAACCTTTATATACGCAAGAGAACCTAAAGCAATGTTTTTTTCATTTTGTCTATATGTTTGTGTACACTTATCTTAGAAACGGCTTATCCGGTTTGAATGAAGTTTTCAGAATTATATTGCGATGGGATTTACTTAACATTTACCGTTTTTTTAATCGGTTAATAAATAAAGAAGTTATGTCAACTTATGTCTTTCATTCTGTTAGACGAAACGATGTTGTACCGGTCGCCCAGTCATACATAGAATTTCAAGATGCTGTCGGTACATAATAACGTAGGTATAGACACATTAGTTCAAATGCTGCATTCAAAAGAATTGAAAGAAATGAAACGGTTTTATTTTTTGTGAGAACAAAAACGGCTTACAAAGCTTGTGTCGTCGCGGCGCGGTAAACGACTGGAAATCGAATTGTAAGCGGAAAAGCTCCACGCCAACCTCCTGGAAATATGCACCGCGGTTCAGGATACCACCTGGAGGTTATATTTTATTTTTTCTTCACCGATATCTGGTTTAGTGTCACTATTTCTTTTCGATGCGATAAATTTCAATTGCAGAAGTATTTTTTAAAGTTACACACAACTTTTTTGAAATAAGTCTAATATATTCACGATTCCTATATGTTATAGTATCAGGGTACTATTATTAAAGTGAAAACATTTCTCGTAACTATGTAGTATATTTATATATAATTTTCAAATATTTTTTAAGTAATTAGCACTACTTAAATTAGACAGTAATTTTTTTAACAGACAATCCTTAGGCCACAGTTACTATGCAGAAATGCCACGTTTATAAATATCCTATAACTAACTTTAAAAGCGTTCCTTACTTATCACATACTTGCAATATCACGACATAGGGCCCTAACGACATCGCCAGAACTGTATTCGATTCACTTAAACTAAATAGACTGGTTCCGCCATTGCGGTAGTTCAAAGCCATCTTTCTTCCTGTAAATCCTTAAATATGGGTTCACCGCTACTACAAAATTTTAACGTTATTAGAACTAAGAAAAGAAGTAAGAACCGTATTTTAATCCTAATCTGCTAGATGGGATGATCAATTATTTCTTAGTACAAACATGGAATAATAATTATTATATTTGGGTATTTGCTTGAGCATTTACAGTCCTAGAAATAGTTTGTTTCATTAAGAATGTCATTAACGCTATTGACACGTATACTACTAATACCAAAATTCGCTGAAGAAAGCGAGAAAAATATACTCCATGCTTTTACGATATCAATATCTTGGATAAGTCTTAAAGGGTGAGGCAAACTGTACACGAATCTAGATCTATGCGTATATAAGAAACTACATATAGATAAAGTAAAACGCATACACATTGCAAAGGAAAGGAAACTTCGACTTTTCTACCAAAGTAAAGCTTTTATTCAATTCCTCAAGCTGGAGAATAAATTTGCAGTTCAAAGTAAATTGATTGAGACTTATTAGTCGTGGCAATGAAAGAACATTTACAAGCATTATTACAACCGTTATTTTAAAATAATACGCATATATTATTATTATTAAACGTCACTCTGTATATGCATATTAAAATATTTTGAACTTTGAATTTTTTAGTAACTAATCAGGAAGTTTGAAATTCTCCTTTAACACGCAGCATCCAAAGCGAATTGATAAAACAAACGTGAAAATCAAATTACGAGTAGAATCAGATAAATTGCGCTTAGAAATCTCGAAAATTTAAATTTAAGCCAATTAATTTAATGTAAGTAACGAATTTCGATTAAAAGAAATACTGTAGGATTAACTCTTAGAGCGTTAATAGCAATACGAGTAATATTTAATACGTGGGCATAGCCAAGAGTAACGCTGTAATCGTTCTATTTATAAATCTGTACTATTATTCTCTTAGGCCTGAGCTATCTGGTCAAGCCAAAATCAGATGCACGTCAAACAAAGAAGCCTATTGTATACCGATTCGCGTTTTTAACTTAGGCTTCTACAATCTCCATAGCCGCTGAAAAAGACGCTTTTATTTACAAGGCCACAATCATTAATTTTGTTTTATGTCGTTTAAACGTCTTTTTCCCGCATGGAGATATAACTCAATATAGCAGACGTCTGTTAACCCTGTTTGTAATTATTTTATGTGAGTGTATTTAGAAGAGCAATTCGCCACGTGTTTGCCCTGGTTGTGAATTGAATGCAGGATCACTTGCTGGCAGTTGTAAGAGGTCACTACTAAATTAGTAACTAGATTACGAGATAGATTTACTATACCAAATTTAATAATAGGCAAGGTTTTCTAAATAAATTTCATTTATCTTTGTTTTCGAATAAAAAAATCATTCATCTTCGTTTAACCATTATGGTTTAATTGAACAATGAACAACAAACATTTATTCAAACTGTCGCATTTATAATTTTTTTAAGAATTAAGATTATACTCGTCTGAAAGCGATCGCCAAAGCCGGCACTATATCCGACATAAATTTATTGAATTGGCATGTTCGATGACTTGGTCTCGGGATATTCGATGACGGCTGGCTCGGCATGTTCGATGACAGGCTTGGCTCGGTATAATTCGACTTCACTCGGCTTGACTTATTGTACATTTTATTTTTGACTTATCATACATTTGATATAACTAACTATGTATACCAGGCACACGTTGCTACACAAATAAAAAGGGTAGGTCTAATCCGATCGATCAACAAAATAATTATCAACATTTTAGATTAGATTTTAACTCATCAAACATGTGTCCGATATAATTTTAGTATCGAAACCTTTTTCGGAGAATTCTGAACAAAGTTGCTAAAGACATCAGTTCTCTGTCTCCTACCATTTCAGAGTCTATAAAGGACAAACATGCAGACAGACATTGATTTACATATACATATGTATAGACATTTTCAAGAAATATTAATCGTTGGACAGATCCCGACTGGCATGCATAAATTCTGCAATTGAGTCTAATCGCTCGGCTTCAAAATATAGCATGCTACGACTCCGTTTAATCCGACTAACCTTTTTCCCAGACATATCGATATATCTCCCAGCTCTACCTTTTAATACCGACTCGATACTATTCACCGTTCGTAGAAACGATCAGTCGATCTAATCAATTAGTTGTTCTGTAGGCAACTCTCTAAAGTCTGAAGAATACAATTTTTTCTTGTCAGATAAACCTACACTCGTTTCTTCAATAGATCATGTACAGAAAAGAAATCTCAATTCGTCCATCCGCACACCGTTGCGGTGAGTATTGAGCAGTGGCATAAGCTTTTAAAAATATGCCACATATCGTTCACAGTGTTAAGTGCCTTTATATTGCCAGCTTTTATATTTCCCATGTATAGCGTTATACGTATACCGTGAACCACAGACATTTTCGATAACCGATACAAATTCCATAACTACTTACGAAATATTCCACATAAACAGAGTCACGTCCACGCTATGGGAATTTCTAAATTAATGTTATAATGTCTGTAATTTTCATATTTAATATTACCTTTTTTGTGATATGTAGTATTGTTAATAACATTTAATTACATGGTGTTAACAAATTAAATAGCACTATACGGTCCAGGTCTCTTTTCATCACTAAGGGGGCCTAGAACATACTCCACCACGTTGCTCCAATGCGGATTGGAATTACTGGCCGACTTCAATGTCGGAAATTTTTATGTCGTCCGAAGGCATTCGTCTTGGCTTAACGACTGCTATTGACAATAACAACCGGGACCGATAGCTTAACGTGCCCTCCGAAGTACGGAAACGCTCAAGAAATTTCTGCTACTAGGGTCAACTATCCAGAGGGCTATTTAACTAAATATTAAGTTTTAAATAGAGACATTTATATGTAAAAAGAAGATGATGGCTTGACAGGCACCATCTTGGATGAGTGCCGTCATTATTATATTGACTATTATTTGTTGGAATTATTGGTAGTCTTAGTAATAACTACTTAGTTGTCAATCAAAAATAATAATTAATCCTAAAAGAAACATAATCGTGAGTGCTAAAGTCGTATCGTTGTCGTATTCTGAAATCCTAAATCGATCGGAGGACGCCTTATCTATTGGACAAGTATGGCTTTACGATCTGTCGACCCGAATCAATGATAGCAAAGTGATTTATTTTGTATCAACAGAAAGTATCTTTTGATACCGAGCAGCGAGAAATGTAGGTCAGGGATGTTTCACGTAATTCATACCCGATTTCAAATCGATTAGATCAGATAACGACTCTCTAAAAGATATTCAGTAGTAAACTGAAAAGAGGATTTGGTTTTGAACAAGTTCAGTGAGAAGTTTATTCAGTTACTTCAATTTAAATGAGAGTATTTAATTGCTTTCATTTCTGATTCCAAGCTCGAACCTGTAGACCACCTAGTCGAACTATAAGAGCAATGATTTTTGATAGCTGATGAGCCACATGATGCTAAGTGATCACATACCCCAAACTCATAGTCAAATTATTTATTTCGTCTTAGGAACGTACAGCTCACTTAACGAAACTCAAAAAATACTACAAACAACAACCTCAGTAACATTATACATATTTTATAAAACACAAAATATATTTATTTATTTAAAATTTATTGACCACAATAATATTACGCTTATAGAAACAAAAATAACCTTTATAGAAACAAAAACTACTCGACGGATTTTAACAAAACTTGGTACAATTATTCATACTCCTGGGCTGGTTATAGTATACTTTTCATCACGCTACAATCAATAGGAGCAGAGCAGTGAAGTGAAATGTTCACCACCACTTCCACGCGGACGGAGTCGCGGGCGGCCACTAGTTGTTAATAAAATCAGTTACTGATCTAATAATAATTAGGAGCTGATTCTATAGAAATACTAATGTCTGTTTTCATTGTTGTCATAACGTTGTCTTAATGACAGATAAAACTTAGACAAAAATGGCTGCCCTGAAAAATGCGCATTTTTGATTTGTTAAGCTATTAATGCGTAGTACAGATATGTTTTCATAGAATCGGATTAGTTCATGTCTAAAATCGAAAAAACTGTACTAAGCCGAAGAAATTTCCAATAAATAAGACCTTCTACATATCTTGGTCACATTTTAATAATACGTTTACAGAAAATATCGACTTGTAAGTACGTTCCCAGCCCATCCAATTTTCTATATTGCGATCTCGGCTATTGAAGCGAGTTATAATATCGATAATGGTTAACTTGAAATACGAAGTGAGGAATGGAGGAAGAAACTGAGCGAACTGGAAGAATCGCAATAACCGGGTTTGAGGAAACAAATGCTGCTGTTTGCAATTCATTTAATTAATTAATGAGTATAAGATTAATGAAATTCTCAAAGGGATATTCATTTATTAAATGTGTCTATTCCTTCGACTGCATATACATATATTATACCTTTGTGTTTAAAGATTTTTCTTTTTATTATTAAAAGTAAGCTATCTTCTTTGGTTCAAGTAAAACAAAAAATGCCAGGGAAAATCGATGTCAAGTAAATAGCATAGGTATTATACAAGCGGATTCGGCCGATATTGTTACCCTTAAATATAAAAAATACATTTTCTATCGTATCAAATTGTAAATCTAAACGATTCTCGAATAAAGTTAAATTCATACAAAAAAAATAATTTAACCGCAGTCCAGTGACATTACATATTTTTTGTACCATTACTGACATTTTCAACATTTTATATGAGCTGCTTTTGTTTAGCTTTTATTTCTGTGCCAGATATCTGCACCAAAAGTGGGTAATACTGTGGAGTAAAAAATATAATTTCAAAAATTAGCTAAAGAACAAATTCAATAGTAAACAAAATTGTTTAAAAAAAATATTTCATTTATTTTCTTATAATTATTGCATTTAACTGGAGTTAGATATGAATTTTGTTATTATTATTTTCCTATAAATACACATGTAAGGATAAGTTAACTGAATTTGAAAAATAAAGTAATTGGTGTCATATTTCTCTTAGATATTTCTCGTGCACATTCAGCGATTTATTGCAATACCACGGGTCGCTGGTATCATAAAATTCTATACAGTAAACATGTCAACACCGTTCACCCATGGCTTTATAAATAGCAATCATCTACTTTATGGTCGCACTATATTATGTACATTGTTCTCCCTTTGTAGTGCTGTCATTTAAAGTACATGAGATATAGTTTGATAGGGACGTACAAAGCAGTGGGTGGCTTAAGTTCTTTGAATCGGCATCTATTTCTAAGTGGACTCTCGATTTTACACTTTTGATGTAATAGATCTAGGCCTACATATAGCGGCGCCGCGGCGGGTTAGATTGACAAGGTTGGGGTGGTGACATGTCGCCATGCTATATAGACATATGTAGTTACATATCATATATACTCGTACATATACAAAAAAATATACACATACATATACAAAAATACGAATATTTTATTTTTGATTATGCTATAGATATACCTATACTTTCTTTCATAATCCATTCATGCATATTTTTATCTGTACAAAATAATTTCCATTATTCACATCTGCCAGGCGTCCTACGATGTCTCATAGTTATTGTAATATTTTGAGGAGATTTAAATTCTTCTATATGTGATTGTATTGTTGATTGCAAATCTATGATTTTCCCTAGCCTTGATACAACTTTTGGAGTACCATAATAATCAGATAAAATTGCATTTCATCGAAAGTTCAGTCGACAGTCGACAAAAAAATAAAAAAATCGGTTTTCAATTCGATCAAGTTCAGTTCTATAAAGTCAAAAAAAAATAAGACAAAATCGGCTGTCAAATAAAAGATAAAAGGGAATGTAACTGTTTTATCATAGCCAGTTTATATAAAAGTATCAAAGATCCCCAAGCTATCCATTTTATTACACTACTATTGTCGAATAATTGTCATTTTCCAATAAATATCACAATTTACTACGAGATACTACAGCAGATGGAACTATCGATATTTACATAAGAATACAAGATCAGCGTAATAAAATAGTTTAGTGATGTCGGATACTTCAGTATTGGACGATCCTTTGAAATATTATTAATCTTATCTACTATTCTCACATGCGATAAATAAAGTGTAATTAATCTTAATATATATAAAGTACATGTCACGGTGTTTGTCCGCCATGGACTCCTAAACTACTTAACCGATTTTAATCAAATTGTGTTCATCGTATCTAGTTTAATCCAACTTAAAAGATAGGATATCAATTTATAGTCGGAATATTATTTTATTGCAAATTGTTCATTTAACATCTTACAAATAATTAGTTCCATAAGATTCTAACAGATGGCGATGTAGGGTATGTAATATAAACCTTAGTCACAGCAACGCGTGCCTGAGTCTGTTAGTAAATATATATCTAAAGTTAAAACATTTCAAAGGTTTGTTGTAACCAGCGTAGTAATATAGCATTGTTAGTTCACTTAACCATAGTATTGCTCACTATTACAGTCCAATGTAAACTATCGATGATATGGATAGAATAGTGACATCACAATATTATCGATAGTCCTATAGATAGTATAACAAGTTTTCAAGTTCAACTATCAATAATTAGGCATCTTAAGTTGTAACCAGCAATTAAAGATTAATGACATTGACAGACGAGATTTTCACAAGACGCTTGTTTGTTGTAAATTCTTAAAAAAACATCTCATCTATCATACTCCAGTGTTATCTACGTGGTAATGACGTCACACATTTGAATTGTAAAATCTTTTCTGTGTGATTTGATGTCGGTGATACACACACTTTTCACATTTTTCTAGCATACATTCATTCATACATTTTTTTCGCTGATTGTTGAAGACCAATATTAACTTAATAACAATGACATACCGCTAAAATATGCCCTGATTTAACTATATTAACTTGATTATCACCTATTTACCTCAAAATATGTCATCTTTGAATTTCGATGGGTAAATTGTGTTTATTTAGGTCTCCTACAAAGTGTGTCCCGAATAATGAGAACAGTGGCTACATTCGTAAAACTTTTCAAACAATATACGTCAGTGGCGATACACTGGCTGCTTTGATTACGAGCTAAACAAAAGATTAGAATTGCAAATTTTCTTTTAGAAGCAAACTACGCTTTGTCGGTGAAAGCATGAATAACTGAAAATTTGGGGCAAAACATTATTAACTTATTAAGTAATGAAGTTTGTGACGATATAACGTAGTAGAATATGGTGGAGAATTAATGAGTGTGATACCTTTAGATGGATTAGAGCTTACACGTAATTCTTCCATTAATGTTTTAAGTTAAAAAAGTATGTGCTAGTGATGCCAAAAGGATGTCGCTATACTGATTTATGATATGTAGGATTCGAAAACATATCGTCACCCGGAAAAATAGCCTTCAAACCATCCGTTAATATTAACTTTTTAAAACGATGTTGGGCCTAAAATATATCGTCCAAAATTGTTGGGATATATTTGAAAGTCAGTAAATGACGGTACAGATCTTAAAATGCTAGAAGATTTTACAGATTATTCTCGTTCTGAAATAAGTCTGACTTTCTATTCTCAACTTCTGACTAACTTCTATCTTGCTATCATAGGTACGTATAAAGAAGGAAAGGAGGTTTAATTAAAACTTACTTACCTGGATGTTTTAGTATGACTCAATCGAAAATGCCAATCTATTATAAATATCTAAATCCTACGAGGCGATTAACACAGACAATTCGGCCTGCGCAAACAACTAAGACTTTCCTTTGATATAACAAAAGCACTGATGTCACAAGTTTAATAGAGTTTGGTCAAAACAAACTCGAAATTAATTCGCAAACCGCGTTAAATTCATTTTGATGGCCGTACTTGTTGTGACCTTGTTTTGAGCTTCCAACAATCGGTGAAAGTTTTAATTATTTTAGTGAAACCAATAATCTTGTTTCGTTCAAATTGTTCTAAGTTATCGTACAAAGCAATCTTGATAATTATAACCTACATGTCGGAAGCATATGAACGTCATAAAATTTTGTCAGGTTAGAGACTGACGGCAGTACGTACGTGGTACGTAGATGGGCCACTAATAGTAGTTAAAATGACTTGAAAGTTTCCGTGACTTGGAAGGCACGTTAAGCCGTCAATCGCATTGTTATCCTAGATAATAGTTCTTTACCTCGATGTTATGCACCTTTTCGGAACGGCGGTAGTATAAAAGTTAAGGTGCCGTAAGTAAGGAAAATACCTACATGAAATAAATTAATTTGAATTTGCTAAGCCATGGCCTTGGGATGGCATAAACCTTCCGACACTTCCAGCAATTCTCACTCTAATAATGGGGTAGAAGTATGCTCTATGCCTCTTCAATGCGTGAGGATAGACATGCGCCCTGTAGCATCAAGATCATCAACGTTTTGAACTGTATTCTGTTAAACATAAAGCCATTCTAATAGTATGTAATTGTGTGAGTCACTCAAAGGAAAATATGGTAAATTGTCTGTTAATTAATGAAGAATATATCATTACTCGTCGCTGGG
>DWJN01006980.1:0-10288 GCA_018248895.1 Carystus phorcus | reverse complement strand
GAAATAAGTGCGGTCGTGAGCGTGATCATTGTGGACGTTTAGTGGAACGCGGCCTAAGAAGGTCTCCCGAAAGTCTCAACTAATAATTAAGACGAGCGAATATTCAGAACATTATAACGACAAAAGTGACTACGGAAATCAATGATAATAATAGGTTGTCAACTATATCATTGCTGCTTTCGTCGATAGATTCAACTATACATCTAACCAATATTTATAAAAGCAAAGAACAAACATTTTACGAACGGGAAATTTTGAGAACGATTAAAAAAATTATCCAAAAGAACGGGCAATATCTAATTGAATAAAATTATATTTTTCAACAAAAATTCTGAATTTTCCTTCTTATTTGAAATCCACAATGACTTAGTTGCCAATCCAATAGTATTCAATAGTCAAACATTCGACCTTCAACTCCCAGCAGAATATATCCCCCAACAATAAACTAGTTACCAACAAAATACTAGCGAGAAACTTCGTTAAAATAACTTTGTTAGCTCTAACCATTAATTTCATATTAGTAATACATTTACTGACTTGTTAAGTATAATATTCTCTCGTAATCCGTCTAGTTCAGTTATATTTTTAGGGTTTACACAAAGAATTTTATTTACAGAAAGAAAAGAAAGTTCGTTGTCTGTACCTGAGTTACCTGTATCTTTTAAACCGCAATAAATTTTTACATACACATATTGAACAATACCTAACCTTTTTATGAGAGACTCGCACTTGACCGCTTTTTTATATTTCTACATAATCAAACTCTAAAAGAACCATCAATTCAAATTCAAAATCATTTATTTATGCAGGTATTATATCAATACACTTATGCACGTCATTTGATTCTACCACCGTTTCGGGAAGGTGCTTTTGCATTGAGGACAAGAAACGGCGAAAGAGATTCCTCAGCACATCTTTTAAACACATAAACAAAATAATACACATATATACTATCACTAGCCTTTGCGGAGCTGGATGTGTTAGAACATTCTTTATGCACATTCATAAACCCTAACATCAATCGATTCAGGCGGTACTTCAGCCTCAAATATGTTTCAACTTATTTGCTCTTTATCTTTATTGAATTTCAATCAAATAATTGCTTTGACAATGAATGAAATGAACAAAATACCGCCTTCGATTAAATACGCCGTATTGAATATTCCGATTCATACCTACGCATCAGGTAAATGCGCGTTACTAAGGATAGCTCAAAAACTACTTGTTAAATGTCGCTCTAATTTAAACGGGACTACAAAACAAGCATCAGCTTTCGAATAGAAAATGAATCATCTAAATCAGTACAAAGTCTTGACACATGTACAAAATACAAACGAATTGAGAACCTCCTTTTTTAAGTAGATTAAAGATGCTTATTATCTCGCATTCGAGTTACAAGAGAAATAAGTACTATAACGGCAGCTAGAAAATATCTAAATATACATATGTAACTTAAAGGTGACTGACTGAAATAGTGATCTATCAACCCACAGCCCAAACCACTGGACGGATCGGGCTGAAATTTGGCTTGCAGATAGATGTTATGACGTAGGCATCCGCTAAGAAAGGATTTTGATCAATTCTACCCCCAAGGGGATAAAATTGCGAAAGAAAGTTTCTTAACGCGAACGAAGCCGCGGGAAAAAACTAGTTTAATCATATATCTGTTAGCGCTATGTTTCCCGGGAATCGAACTTTGAAGTCTGTTACTTAAGTCTTCACCGTCAGTGCAAATACATACATTTCATCATTGTTTCAATTCGCTCCGCGCGCACTTGCTGGTAACGATGAAGAAATGCAATCAGTCTTCCTGACTGCTCCGAGGTCGGTGGATTCCGTCGTGGTATTTGAGCCTGACCTTGCAATTGAGGTTTTAGAGAACGTCAACATTCATTCCGCTCCAAAAATGTTGCATAACAAACAAACGATGCTCTTGAGCTGTTTATAGCACGGAGGGTATTTTCGTTTAAAATGTTATTGCTGTTTTTATTCATAGAACAGGTTTATTGCCTAATTTGGGATCAAAGTGTTCAGTTCCTGAATGTGGCAATCCATAAAGTTGTAAAACTGGGTCGTCAGATTTGTTTCTATGTAACTAGCTTCTTGATCGTAAGCGACGCCCATGGACATAATATAATCTCTATGCGATATTTTATCACCAAATTTCCAAAGACTCTGTCACCTCTTAAGACAACCCTGGTCTGTCGGCATAGGAGCCAATATTGAGCCAATATTTTAGGCCGCCCCAACGCAGCCAAAAATCTTTACTAATATTACGAAGCTGAAGAGTTTGTTTATTTGGTTGAACGCACTAATCTTAGAAACTATTGGTTTGAATTGAAAAATTGTTTTGGATAGTCCATTTACCGAGGAAGTCTATAAGCTATGTAGCATAACGCTACCCATATTAGCTGAGCATCGATGAGAAATGTTACAAAAACATGACAAATGTTCTAAGGTGATACGAAGTTCGCCGACTCTACTAGTATGGAATACGTAAGCTTACTTTTTGCGACACCAAGCAATATACCTTACCCAAATTCTTTCTTTGCATAAATAGGGATCCATCCATCTTTGGGTCCATGTCAACCTCCTATTGGCATGGGTCTATCTGCTGGATATAACAAGAGGCTCTGTCATCTGACCCACCGTGATATTAGGATTGTGTCATGTAATTTAATTCAATACTCGTGCATAGCAGTAACTTGTTAATAAGATAGCTTCCACCCTCCTAAAATCACCTCCTAAAACTTTATTAGCAGAAATTTTCGGCTGTTAGCACGTTTTAAAAATTCTTCACTAAGTGTAATTAAAAGAAACATCATAATTTTCCTGCCCATTTTCTATTTTTATATGAGGTCGGGCAATATCTTCTCTTCTTCCACTCTTCTCTATTAGCCGTAATTTCTACATTTACTCCCTTCTTCTGTTCTTGTTTCCTTTAAATTTTTCTGTTAGTTGTGCAACTTTCAGACTTCTAAAATACTCATTTCTTACTTTATCCATTTTGGTCAGTCCACACATTCACCTTAACATTCTCATCTCTGCAGCATCCAAACGTCTTAAATCCAACTTTTTAGAGCCCAGCATTCTGATCCATACATTACGACAGTGTAATTAAAACAAACGTAACAAGCAACTTCGTAGTAGTAATAGCAAGTCTGCAACTGCATTTGACACGAGAATTCGCACAAAAAATAACCATTGTGTTTATTTTAAACGAATATTCAGGAAGTGCATATAATATCGATGCAAATTTTATACACTGAATAATCCTGAGTAACCAATTTTAGAATGTCACGGACTTTCTGTCGGTCGTTTAATTAATATATGCACCAATGTTTGCTAATTTGATATTGATCCTTTCGTTTAAGTACAGGATTTTTTTATCTTGATAGTTTTTGGAAGTCGTAACCTCGTACGATCCCACGAGTATGACGAATATTACAAGAATATTCATTCTTACTACCCAAAGTATTAAGTTCTATTTTGAAAAATAATAACACACACTCAAATACTTCACAACCACAAACACAACGTCGTCATATATTAATAAAATGTTTGGTAATCTACATCAATGCTAGAACTACACGTGAAACACGTGACATTTTTAACCGACTTCAAAAAAGGACGAGTTTCTTAATTCGACTATATTTTTCTGTGTTTCTTAATAGTTTTTACTCAGTGTACCGCTTTGAATAATTGATTTTTTATTCAAAAGGTAGTCATGTAGTTTCATATAAATTTGAGAGGCATCTTACGAGTAGCTTTTGAGTTATCCTCAATAATGCGCATTTACTTGAAGCGTATGACTTCAGAATCGGATTATTTAATACGATGTATTTAATTAACGGAAAACCAAAGAATAATTTGTGTTCATTGACAAAGTAAAAGACAAAAGTACAATTTTCAACGAAGGCGGTTACTAATAAACAATAAATGCAATATGTTTAAGTTCCGAATAAGAAGATAATGGAAGGGTATTTCATTTATCAGCACCTTCATATTTAATGTTGTCCATTTAGAAGACAACAGGTAATACATTACATAAATAAATCACAATATTGTCTAGTCTCCGTGAAGGACAATAGGCCGGTCGTTGTTGTGAAGACACAAAGCGACATTAACTTTGTAAATTGTTGTCAAAACCTTTTCTATAAAACAAATGTTATTTATGAACAGTAGGCACATATTTTATATAATCAACGACTGTAAATGTTCCTTTATTAAATCACGTCTAGTAAATAAGGGGGACATTTTAAACACGTCACGTCGTGTCCGTGACGAGGCGCTTCGTCCCGTGTCCCCCGTTCCGTCGTGCACTGATTTCCCCCCGGACGGAATACAATTTAGCGGCCGCGTTTATTGCTGTTTTTCCCCTTTTCTTCTTCGCTGTGTTTGAAGCAACAAGTTTTTATATAGAAACGACTTTTTAATTCATCGTTTGTTGTTAGGATGTGTAAAGCAGGGTTAGGTTTACCTAGGGTTTCGCTCAATTTTAGCTTGGATAAAAGTATCCGTTCTATTTGATACTCTTGCTAACGTATTTGAGGTCTTTTCACTTTGCAATGGGCATGAAAATTATAAAGTAACAATCATATTTGTAATATCAGGATAAACATGTACATTCGCGTTAAATTGCAATTTGGATCGGCTGGCAGTTGGATATGGGACTTTTAGTTCATTTAGCGAACAATTGTGTAGTAAGCAGTCAGCTTCTATGTTATTTTCAGTAGTCATATATCACGACTCATTTAGACTGTCTTCGACACTTAAGTTCTCTAACGTGATGTATCCTATCCTAGTGATCTATCCTATCAACGCTTCGAACACCACTACTGCACGTAGGCCTCCCCCAATTGGCACTATTGTCCAATTCTAAGCCTTCTGAATCCAGCGGTTAGCCACTGTTTTCTCAGGGTTATGTGTCCATCTGATCTGTGAGTACACTGGACTTTTACTAAGGCGTAGCCGCTATTTGAAAACTACGTCCCCATTATTCATCGCTCATACTAATCCGTAATGTGAAGTGGATACCCTAGGATTTTGTCACCAAACTGGACATTAATAACACAATTACAGTTCATTCAGGACACTATTTATCGCTGACATTAAGTAAATTGTGTTATGAGTGTCTATGTACTTCAGGATAAATATGCCAATATTTAACACGTGCTTCAATATTGCTACCATCTCATGGGAAATCACAACTCGATCCGCAACTCACCGCGTCATTACAAGATTCATCACTGATCTTATTATTCTGTGAGATGTGCATAATCATTGTATTGTCATTTTTAAAACGACATTAAAAGAGATTCTATATTCGATGTTTTTTGTTACCAGTGCTTTGAACATTTGAAAGTCTGTGAACATATTTATTCTATATATCTATTTTATTATATTGCTTGGTAGCAGGGCTACAAGTGTGGATTATATTATCAATATTAATTCGTTATTATCATTATTGATATTGTTATCTTTCTGTGCAGTCCGCCTGGAGCTATCACCCTCTAATTTGAGTCAGCCCTCATACAATTCTTCGTAGCTGGGGGCTTGTAAGCCAGTACTTTCTTTTCTTCTTTTCTATCCTTGACCGATAACACACCAGTGATTTTTTAATATCACCTTCAGTGTCGCTGATGTCCATGGGTCCATGTTAAGTGGCATGAGAGCTCGTTTATTATTAATAATAACATAAAAAAAATATTCACGCATTTTGAAGATCACAGTGGTGCATGGTCAACATGCCGAATATTCGTCACCGCTGGCATAAAATGGCATTTTTTTTTCTTTTTCGTCCCCAATAGCAACGGACCCAGTGGTGACGATTGGGAACAAGTCGAAGAGTTCTAGAGTGAATCCCAGCAGAGCAGATATTTTAATGATGAGTTTAAATTTCTGTTCTCGGTCTGGTGCATGTGTCTTTGCTTTTATGCGTTGTTCATGTCCACGACACCGGTAATCTAATCGTTGGCTACAATTCGTAGCACTGCGAGTGTGTAGAGTTATTTATTTCTCTTATTTTCATTCTCATACTCACACAAACAAAAATAAAAGTGACTGCTTCGAAACGTATAATTAACAAGGATTTATATAAAGTGTAACGACTTGTTGCCGCTAATGGAACCTTTAATTATTTGCCTCGTTTAAAACACTGAGCTACGAAAATTTAATAACAAGATTTTAGACACATTAACACATATTACAGTAAGGATTACAATTACACTTAACGACTTACCCTTTTAATAAAGTGTTTCATAAAATAGGGCAATTAATAAAACCTGAATTTAATATTTTAATTGTGGTCGATGTTGGAGGTTTAAATTCTGGTTCAATTTCTAAATGTCAGCGCTCATTTTGGCAGCGTTACCTGTAACAAAAATAGAATCTTTTTAATTTTTGCTTACTTATGAAGCTGATATTTAGCATAGGGTAAACATAAACATATTTTTGTGGAGAATGGACAACGCCGTCTATGGACGTCAAGAAAATGAAAGCCTTCATTAAAACTCAAACTCAAATAAATTATTTCATGTAGGTATTTATAAATACACTTATGATACGTCAAATATTTCGTATCTACCACCGTTTCGGAAGGTTGCCTTATAAAGAGGAGAAGAAACGGCGAAAGAAACTCCTCAGCCCATTTTTTTTTAAATACTTATTCTGATAACAGTTATAAAAACTTAAATAACATTACAATTACTAACTTAAGTAGAACTGGTTGTTGTTGTTGATTTCCATGCGCCCTTATCATTAATATATTCATCTACATTATAGTACCCTTTATTTTTCATTAAAGTAATACTGGCCAAAAATAAGTCGAAATTCTCTTTAAGTATGACTTCTATTGTGTATTTTGGGCCGTCCGCCATATTGAATTTTGAGTGACATTAGTTACAAGATACTCGAACAAATGTAAGTGACAGATTCATTTTTCTTATATGTATTATACTTTTTATTACAATCTTTTTTACTGCACCTATCTTTTTAAGTACTGTTTATATATTCAAAGATAAATGTACTTTTTTCTATTTCTAAATTCAAATAGGAAGTTTGATAGAATATTCGTAGAATAGTTAGTAAATGTTTCTGTAATCCGACAGCTTACAGTCATAAAACAAATTCCTCCACTGAACGTTGCGATGCTCGCTACATGCAAACTGCATTTCAGTATTTGTGTTCCAAAGATTAAGTCCAGTTCATCCAGATGTATCACAGCAACAATCAAGTTATTCATTTCTATGTATTGGGTATCTTTTACATGGTTAAGTTAATGCTTGACTACAACTCCACCCGAGTTTTCGTGTAAATTTGATAGATGTTGGTGAATGGGTGGTAAAGGGCACTAACTAGAAGCCTACTGTAGGCAACGCAAATTAATATAAATACAAGTATAATTTTAATATTGTACAATATTAACAGGCCACTTAAAGCGCGAACTGAATAAAAACCTTTTGACAAAAACCGCCTTCAAAAAGGATAAAATGATTAAATGGGGGGATATGCTTAGGAAGTAGGTGCCTTTACAGGTGTTATAATTAAAGAAACTGGCACCGACTTCCTACTACCTATTATACTATCAACATTGTCACAGACCACATATAAACCATGTCCCAATTCCTAATTTAAGCATATTTTTGCGATGATTACTATTTTGGGTTTGTAGGCATGCTAGAAATGTACGTGAAACTGACGTGACGTGACATTTTTGATCGACTTTAAAAAAAGGAGGAGGTTTTGAATTCAATTGTTTTTAGTAACCGACTTCAAAAAAAGAGGTTTTCAATTCGTCTGTATTTTTTTTATGTGTGTAGTAAGTGTACTTTTTACTGGGTAGAACGATTTCGATGATTTTTTTCTATTCGAAAGCTGGTCATGTAGTCCCATATAAATTTGAGCGACATCTGACGAATGATTCTTGAGTTGTCCCTAATAAAGCGCATTTACGTGATGCGTATGAGATAGAATCGGAATATTTAATACGGCGTATTTAATTGAAGTCGGCATTTGTTTTGTCCATCGTATATAACAACTTCAACAGTATTTATTTTGGCAAATAAATAATAATACAATGGGTAATCGCTGCTAAAGATCTTAATTATGGTGTACAATACAAATAGGGGGTGTACGTGCGTTCAGGACCGCAGGGCCGATCTCCATTTATTTGATGTTGCAATAATAGACTTGTAAATAAATTTGTTTTTTAACCTCTAAAGGGCACAATTTTTAGCAGCTATCAGCAACAATTTACGGTTGGTACTCAAGTATGTTATGGGCTGTAAGAACTACGACATATCTGGTAATTAACGCGTGTGTTGCAAAGGTCACCGTGTCTGACCGCTTTTCGAAAGATCCCGGGATCTGTCGATTAGGAATTTGAATGTTGTTCAAATCTGTTCTCGGTTTAGGTGTGTTGTCCATGGCATCCACGATATGGGGAATAATAATGGGGGATATAAGTGTGTAGCGTGATATAAGTATGATATTATTAATTTATTTTGATTATGTGGTTGTAAAATATACACATGTAGGACAGTACAATGTTATGCTATTAATAATGGCGCTCGAAGGCGAGGAATACAATTTACTCATCTAGTTTCACGCTTTAAATTCATCAAAATTTTGCGTTGCGGATTATCTTAACTAGCTCTGGTAATTCTCATGATGGCTAGCTGATGATGAAATGATTATAAGGTTGGCAAAGCCCTGGAATATTATAAACATCATATCGTGGATATATGACATGAGCTCGTATATTAACTGTTATTATTAATGAAGTGGATTATCTTTCATATGAATTTATTATGTACGTTGCTGAACTCCTAAATGGTTTAACATTGTTTAACTGAATTGGAGAAGTTTAGATATCCAAATCGATAAATGGAAAACAATTCTTTTATGTTTCAAATTCTTTATTAGTTACTATACCTAATGTAAATATATATAGATACGTCATGTAAATACGATTCAGAAACAATTATTCCAACCGACAACTCGAAATTTTATCGCCCGCATCACACTAGCTGACGTGGATGGAATTCTAAATGTTACTTAATTATATAAAAAACAGGTAAATATGTATGCTCTTGTTTGACCCTTTAATGTAATCGATTGTGACCTGTTTGAGAATGAGACCTAGATCGATTCTTGAGGCATATCTATCTATACTAATTATATTAAGCTGAAGAGTTTGTTTGATTGCTTGAACGCGCTAATCTCAGGAACTACTGAACCGATCTGAAAAATTCTTTGAGTGTAAGATAGTCCTTTAATGTAGAAAGGCTAGAGGCTGTAGAACAACACACTAAGATGAATAAGAGAGGAGCAGCAATCAAAAATATTGCAAAAACGGCAAAATTTTGAGCTTTCCTTGCGTGCGCTGAGTAAGCGGTGAAAGTTACTCAAAAATCATTTATTACAATATTGTTCTCCTCTAAAAGTTCTAAATAAAAGTCCGCGACAGCAGATGTCTAGCTTTTAAAGTTAACCTACTATAACCATTTTTATGGTTATTATAAAATTGTTTTAAAATAATAAAAACGTTTGCTGGGGTCAGCTAGTGGCATATATGATGAGAGTTTTTTTATATGTAAGGAGTCGAAAAACGAGTAGAAGAGCCACAGTTGGTATTACTAACCACTGCTGACCACTTGGTCACCGTCATTGACATTAGCAACACTAATATTAGTATACTGTAGCGTTGTCGACTAAATAATCAAAGAAGAAAGATAACAGAAAAAGATATATATTATTTTAAGAATCTTTTCTTTAACTCGCTATGTATGTTCCTTTGGAACTTTGGATAGAATTGATACACTGAATTTTCAAGCAAATATCCTTAACCGATTGAACTGAAATACATACACACTTTGTGCTCTTTAGTAGATGATACAAATCGTTGATGCTAAAATAAAAAATATATAATAAAGATAAAATAATGGACCATTTCATCACAAGGAAAACAAAATATCCTCTAAGCTATGTTCTTAGTGTGCGTGCATATTGTACGAATAGGCTTTATATGTGTCGGTGAACGAGATGCGGGTGGTAATTCAGCCCCTCGTTGTCAAGAGACATGCGACTATCGATAGATTCAGATCGATAGACGATAAAGATAAATAAATAAACTGCGATTAAACCGACAACTATGCTAATAGTATCAGGTGTTACTTTGCGGAAATCCATTCCTATTAAGTTAGAATTATATCCGGTTTCTGAAAGGCTGATCAACGAAAAAATTAAGAAATTCACTGTCAAATCTGTTGTCAAACGTCAATTGGGT
>DWJN01006979.1:0-10289 GCA_018248895.1 Carystus phorcus | reverse complement strand
GTTACTGAGGCTTTGCGGCAAGCAGAAGATAGGGTGGCGTGGAAGCAGCTTGTCAGCTCCGCCACTAAGACTTACCAGCACGGGCACGACCTTCAGTAATGAAGAAAACGACGAAGAAGAATAGTTTTTTAAACGTGACGTCACAAAATTTAGGACACCTCACACCTTGTCACACAATGTGACACTTCGCCGACCCCCTGCCGCCCCCACAACATCGACATCATAATTAAGGAAGATGAGTAAAGAAACTATGCTCTCAAACCCCCAGACGGAAAACGACAAAACGTTTGGCGGCCGACTCAAGCAACAGAGTGATCGTTAAGCATAATAATACCAATACCAATAATATATTACTGATAAATATGATCGTTACACGAAGTCCTATCACCAAACATACCGGTTTCTACCGCTTGAATGATACTCACCTCTGCCGGCATGAAATCTAGGCGGCCCCAAAACGGCAGTAATTAATTTCGTATTTCAAATTAGTTTTCATAGCTTAGTTAATAAGTTATCAGTATCTTTTGCCGTAAAGTGAGTAACAAGTAATATAAAATTAGTAACGTCAGTTAAGTTAGTAACGTCTGTCGCAGACTATAGCATTCTCCGGCAAAAAAACAAAGTAAGCAAATTAATGAGAGAGTGAATGAACGAACGTCTCAATCGAGACAATCTGAATCCAGCGGCTCAGCCTTTTAGTATGCAAATATTGACAGGTGGGGGAAGTGGGGGGAACGGTTGGGAGTTTGAGGGGCAAGCGGCCTCCTTTGAAGCGATAGTGGCACCTGTGTGGAGATTTATACGCTCAAGGACCTATCGGAGCTGTTGCCATAGGCAGTAGAGCATGTTAACGAGAATCGGATCTTTTGCGTAACTAGCGGATTTGATATTATCTTTCAACATAAAAAACATTTGCTATTGAATTGTGAATCTAAACATTTTAAATTTTCCAATACACACAGAGAAAAATACAATTATATATTTTTTTGTACTAAACTTTTTCACAACGGTTGAAACGATTTTGATGGCAAATCTGATTTAGAATTCGGTTTGGCAACAAGAAAGACATCACAGACTTGTTTCAGGCAAAGAAAGAAATATATTAATGATTAAAAACAGTTTTAAAATATTAATTAATAAAATAGTTCTGTTTAAATTAAATTGATCAATACATCTACATTTCACAATTAATATGATACTAACTGATTAATATACAAGGCTTGGCTCGCGTTGAAACATTTGACTAAATATCTAAGATAATTATTATAGGTATAACAAAAAATCATGTCTGACAATATATTTTTATTTTAATATATTTTTTTATCAAATATTTCATGATACTCGGGTCAGTAGTTTTATCGCGAAAGCCTAACAAACAAACTTACATTCACATGCATAATATTACGAAGAAATTAATAGTGATGAAACTTGTATATCTAGAGCATTCAAATTAAAGGTATATTATTACATCTAGATTTTAATTTTACACCATCCAACATAGAATATATCGATGGCTATCTGGTTTAACCTATTTAAATTGCTGATCCAAATATTTTAATCAATTTAAAACCAATCTATCGCCCGGACATTAAGAACACGGCACCATTCAGACGACCCCTCGCAATCATTCGGTCAATTTGACAATGGCCCCATTGTCCCTATTTTGAAAATATTTGCCCCAACCGGACCAAACAATTCCATAAGTGCCGTGTCCCCCGAAATATAAATTGAATAATGCATCCTGTACTACTATTATTTTTAATGTCCGTACTAGGTCAATTTTATCAGCTAAGTTTAAGTGAAGAATGCTATCGTATTTTTAACTGCACGTGGAATGGGTACCAGATGAAAAACTGTAATATTAATAAGTTAGTATCTAATATTTTAAACATCGATTTTCAGTAAAAGATAAGAAACGGTATACATTCATTTGTATAATTATTAAAACGAGTTGTAGTAGGTATTAAAACGAGTAACTGTCAATAAAGATTTTAAGTGACAAAAATAATTAATTTACGTTATAGTATTACTACGTGAGCGACTGACTACGAGTGACGAGAAATCAATAGAATAGTGACTTACAAACAATAATTTCCGTTACAAGTTACAACAATACAAAAACCCTAACCTAACCTACTATTTCTATTTCCAGTCGCTTACTTAGTAATGTAGTCGCTCGGTTAATTAATTCTTCGCTTACTCAAAATCATACCGCTAAGTATTTTTTTTATTCTATCGTTTTATAATTTCTCTTTTTCTTCTACAATCACTGTGGCTTATACAGGTATAGGTTTCTCCACTTGGTTAAACTTACAGCAAACTCTACCACGCTGCTCCACCGAAGATTTCTAGAGGAACCATTTTGTTTCAGCACTGTATTGCAATCTTGTTAAAAGTCAAAAGCACTCGCAATGAAAGGTATTATTAATTATATTGTTATTCAAAACGAACATTGATAGATTATCAACATATATAAACACATAGGTGAACGAATACAGACGTATTGAGATAGTACTATGAAATTAATAGACTGCTTTGTAACAATCCGCAACCAAAATGTATGATGGTAGGATATACTCTTAAATATGCGTAGCTCCTTCCTTTCACAAAGGAAACATGAATTTACAATAAATAAAAGTATATACCAGTGTACATACCATTAAGTAATTTGACTCAACCAGTGTTAGTCACAAAAACATTGGCTGATTTTGCAAAGTAAACTAATAACTAAAACCATGGATATCCACAAAGTAACGCCTGATATTGTAACTTTAATATTGTGTAATGTGAAGTTCGTCCAGTGAAAGACTATACTCTCAGGCAGTCTCAGGGCAGAATCTGTACTTTTTTATGTAAATAACAGATAAAAGTGGACGTATGGCAAAAGGACATTTATCAGCTCTGAATATCAGTAAACAAAAGCATCACCAATACGTTGCAGACCATGAAAAAGAAACAAGGAAATTTTTGAATATAGGTTTAACATAGGTCTGATGTTAATGAGTTGTAATTGTAACACTTAAGTTAATATTTCAAGACAATGATGCTGTATTATAAAGACCTATTGTTAAAATCGACGCTGTAACATCACATATTTACTATCGAAGTAAATTGCCTAAAACACGATTTAAGGACATAATAAAAGGGTGTAATTTCATTTAATTTCCTATCAAATCATCTTAGTATGTAACACGCTTAACCATAATCGCTTGTCATCGTCACGACTTGCCCTGGGGTTCTTTTTTAATGCTCTAGGTGCCTGTTAGGGTTGGCGATTCTTATTTTCTATACATATTTTGAAATTATTAGTCATCGTTATTATCAATCGTAGACATGGTTGATATTTTGCTGATCGATCGGTCTAGATCTGTATGTAGTACCTATAACCATCGCCACTTCAATAAATCAAAACATAAATGTTCTTACATATGCTGACCCTTCTTTAAATTTGAATTTTTAATAGGTACCTAGTAATATAGCTTGTAATAGTTGTAATATATAAAATAAACAATTGAAAATGTACATTATCTTAACATAATAATCATATTTCAAATTCACAAAATTAATTAACTAAGTATATGACGATAAGTTAACTAAGAACTTTATAGAATAAAGTGTAAGAACTATACTTTATAACTATTTCTTTCGCCGTTTCTTCTCCTCTTTATAAGGTACCCTTCCGAAAAGGTGGTAGATGCAAAATATTTGACGTTTCATAAGTGTATTTACAAATACCTACATGAAATAAATAATTTGAGTTTGAGTTTGAAACTTGTTCACCTCACTTCCTTTAGATTAACTATGGCTGTTTACCCAAATCAAAAAAATGCTATTCTTTTAATATAGGCGTTTTACAAATACTAAATTCATCTTAATTTAAAGATTGATGCAACACTTCCGTTGTTCCATAAACTAGAAATAATTATGATCGCAATAGTTTAACTGAAATAGTTAAAACATGAATTATTAACCTTTTAACAGCATCTCTATAACATTGTTACATGCCTATTTTAATCGGCAACGTATCGCTGACAATTTTAGCGATACTAATGTCTGTCGGCATCTACCATAATAGCAGTCTTTATTATTACAAAACGCGCCTGTTATTTTACAGGACAAAAACATATATAAAAACTTCACAGTAGTCTCATTAACCGCGGTCTGATAAAGTTCAACTGCATAAACGCTAATTGATACGTTAGATAAAAAACTTTATTGTAATCGTAACAAGAGTTGATTTTGAACAAAGACGAATCATGTATCACTATTTGATAGCTCGAGGGAGAACGATTGGCACGTTTGGCTTGCGATTGTCAATTTTTCAACGATTCCCTGTAAATGGAGACTTCGAAGGGGCAATTTGAGGCGTATTCAGGACACAGACTTGCTTTGAGAATCATTCGTTCAAACATTACACGTTTTGAGTAGTGTACACAAATAATATCTGTGCTATTAATAAATAAATATCAATATATCACGTGTCACTTAGTATATTTATATAGTTGCAGGGTGTTTTCATGGGTCATGGGGACACTCAGTGTCTTCCAAATGAAGCTCCGAAAATATAAAAATATTGCCATAAAAAATTTTAGAATTTGAAAAAATTTAAAAAATTTTAGAGTTCGACAAAAAATAAATTGTTAAATTTTACTAAAACTAATTTTTAACGTTAAAATTATCTAAATGCAAAATCTAATCTATTAAAATTTATATGAAAAATATTTAATAGAAATTATTAGTAGAAACATCAATACAATCTCAATAAGAATGGTTTTTTTGTAACTTTTGACTCTAAATTTGTACCCACTAGTCTAAAAAAGGACTTAATTACAGAAGCAGGAGTCCGTAGGACACTTGAATATTTTTTTAATAATACTAAAGATATTTTGTTCGTGAGACCGATTCGCGTACAAAATGTAATTACAGAGTATTGTGGGACAGAGACGCGCCGCACTGGCTGTAACTGAGCGACGGGTAATCGTTACAATGTAACCTTGTAGGTTACGAAGTCACGACTTCTGTGGATTTGCTAGATTAACGAGCGAATTGGGAGCTAAGGGCCTGGGTTAATTTACGTGTTGAGTGATGAAATACTACGCGCAATCGGAAAGTTTGAAAGAATACAAAGAATCGATTATCTTGAGATTAAAGCGGTTTCGTATGTGTTTACCACGTTTGAAAGTTCCTGTGTTCGATTCCTAACAAGGCAGAAATTTTAATGAGTTAAATTTTTTGTCCGGTTGTGTGTCCTTGGGTGTGTTAGTCCATGGCAACCATGTCACGGGTATACTGATGTTGAGCTATGCAGATACAAGCAATGAGTGCACCAAATTTCTTGTACCGCCTTTCCCTAAATACATAAATTTTATGAAAACTTAATATCAAGATTCGATTTTCGATTATTTGTCTTTGACGAACACTTGAGGTTTTCTATCACTTTACCAGAATGGAAGAACACAACCTATTAAAACTTATGGTTACTGGAAAGTTGGACGGCAAACGACCAAGAAGCCGCAGTTCAACGAGATGGTCTGACGAAATCCGCACGAGCCTGCACACCATAGCACGACACAACACTCCATGCTGCTAAGTATCGAAGCCAATAGCATGATTTGGTCAGGCCAAAGATCGACGCCCAGGGAATCACGACCCTGAGTAATCGCGATGACGATGCGAGGAGAAGTATACGAGCTGTTGAGACAAATGATAAGTGTAGTTTCTTCACTTGTGCACCTCATACCCTTATTTCTACTGCATTAATTTCCTCAAAAGGTTGCCTGTAAGAGATCGCTCTCAGCGATAAGGCCGCCTTTAATTCACACTCCTGTTATCTTTTTTTATATGTATAATTTATTGTGTACAATAGGGTGTTTGGTATTATGGTCAACTTCGAGCAGACAACATGACGGTAAGTGATTACCTTAGCCCATGGGCATAGAATACCACATGAATACCCGAATCGCACTATTGACTTTTCTTTTTATACCATAAGCAGGCAAACAAGCAGACGGGTCACCTGATAGTAAGTGATTACGTCCATGGACATTAGTAACACCAGGGATGTCATCAACGTTACCGGCCAAGAAGGAAGCGATGGAAGCTTCTTGAAGGACCCATGTCATAGCAGTGTGGGAAAAGATGCAGGAAGTTCGTTCCACAGTTTACACGTAGGCAGAAAATATCATGAAAACCGTACTGTGGAAGAACGCCAGGTGTCCAGGTGGTTTTGCACTTTTCAATTAATATAAATATTGGAATATTTGACTTTTCAATTAACATAAATATTTGATTATTTAATCCTAATATACAACTGCTATAGACTCTTTAGTATGATGTTACAAAACATGAATTCCAAAAGTAGCGAGTGCGCTCTCGACATTAATGACTCGCCGTGCAATGACACGCTGTCATTATATCGCTGAGGCAACAACGTACTGTTGCACACAAACTTAGCTGAGTAGGTTACCTACATTATTTCACACATTAACGACTAGTGAGGGCAAATTTATCATTTATTTATTTATTTATATACTACTAACAGACCCGGCCACGCGTTACTGTAACTGTTTACATACTCAATTTAGCCGACTAACTACCTTACACCGCCAACTGTTAGAATCTTATGGAACTAATTCTTTGTAAGATATTAAACAAATAATTTGCAATAATATTGCGACTATAAATTGACATGCAAGCTATCCTATCTTTCAAGTTGGATCAAACTGGACACGGTGTACTAAATTTGATCAAAATCGGTTAAGTAGTTTAGGAGTCCATCGCGGACAAACACCGTGACATGTAATTTATATATATTAAGATAAGATAAGATATCATTCATATTTGCATCACGCGTGTCGTGTCAGTATGAGAATAAAATTCAGATGGCATAATGTATGTATAGCGCTTATTTGATTGATTTAATTGGAGCGAGTTTTCCCATGAAAGTGAGACATTTTTTCTTTTATTATATATATTATATTTATTACTAGATAAACCAGCAAACGTTGTTTTGCCATATAAATTATTATTTAAGAACTATTTTTATAAACATAAAAATGGTTATAGTGTGTTAACCTTAAAAGCTAGACATATGCTATCGCGGACTTTTATGTAGATCTTTTGGAGGGGAACAATTGTTGTAATGTTCTATAGCCTATAGCATTCCTCTATAAGTGGACTATCTTACCCTAAAAGAATTTTTCAAATCGGTCCAGTAGTTCTTGAGATTATCCCGTTCAAACAATCAATCACACAAACAAACTCTTCAGCTTTATATATTAGTATAGATATAAAAAGGAGCCTATAGCACTCTCCAGTCCTTCAACTAACTTTATACTAAATATCGTATCGATCCCTTGCTCTGTTTTTGTGTGAAAGAAGGACAATAGATAGATAGATATATCCAGATACATCTATATATATTTCTACCTCAAATGCATTTACGAATAAGTAGACTAGAAGCACTAAAAATTATTTCTATGTAACTGCATAATGCTCATTCGTAAGAAGATTTGTGGCGAAGCTAATTATATAAGAAGCTCATTGAACGGCTGAGATTATCAAATTTCTTTTATCACCATGATAAAACATTTGCAACGCAAACGGGTACTTACGATTATAGTATTGCATACTAACTTCGACACACAGGAAAAGATTAAATTAAAAAAATATATATTGAATTTATCCGCAACGCACAAACATAAAGGAAAAGAATAATAACGAAAATAATGAATACTCACAAATTGTGAGTACCCAACAATCGTGAGTACCTACAAAATCGTGAGTACCCACAAAATCGTGGGTAGAGTACCAACGCTCCGTTAAGAAATCACTGTCATTTTCCAATATTGTATAGTATACAGACAGATAAACTTAAATAAACAAGTCGAATTTAAGAACACGGCCCACATCGCACGCTTATCGCAGGAAATGCCTATAAAGTCTTCGGAATACGTGTAAATAACTTTCGTAAAACATAAAATCGTTTAACATTTCCGTCGTCGACTGTACTCACACACCGCCGGTTTATTGACACACACAATATTACGAAAATAGACGCCAATAAAGAATATATTTGAAGGCGGTGGTATAGTTAGCATTTAGGGTAAATAATATAAAACCTTCATTAAATTGACGATATGGTCTCAAAATTCTGCACGTAATTTTCGCCTTTAATTATGCACATTGTCCTCAGATTTTCTTTTTTTTATACTGAGCTTATAATAGTGTCCATTGTGTAGGCGGTAATTTTATTAAAAAAAAATACAGAAGCAAAGTCATATTAGTTTCTTCTAAAGCCATTTTGCATACCTAGTTTCTACCCTTTTTTTTACACTATACAAGTTAATGCTTGACTACTATCCTGCCTGATGGTAAGCAGAGATGCAGCCTTGGATGGTGAGCGCACTATCTTAGAAATGCCTATTCACTCTTGCCTTGAAGACACCTACATTATAACCCAACGGGAACACTGACGCGGGCAATATTCCAATCCTTCGCGGTTCATAACAAACGACGATGAAAAGCGTGATGTTCGTGCTGGAAGGATGTTAACGAAGGGATGGATACCAGCCGTGCGTGTCGTTCGGTGGTGGAAAGGGAAGGAGGAATTAAATCATGTAATTCCTGCGCACACTCCCAAAATGTATCCTATAGAACACCGAGAGGCTGGTAACTCTGCGCCTATACTCGAGGCTTGGAAGGTTGGTCTCAACCAGCTTAGGACCACTAATAAGCCTCTTAGCACGCCTCTCATTCCAATGCGCACAAATATCATTACGCACCAGCCCAAATGTGACTATAGTACTCCTCACGAAGTGTCCATATACAGACAGGCAGAATAATAAAAAAAAACATTTTTGACTTCCCTTACGTATATAAACGCCCCCCATCTATACCAATATATAAAGCTGAAGAGTTTATTTGTTTGATTGTTTGAACGAGCTAATCTCAGGAACTACTGGACCGATTTGAAAAATTATTTTTGTGTAAGATAATACATTTATAGAGGAAGGCTATAGAACATCACGCCAAGATGAATAGGAGAGGAGCAGCAATAAAAAATATTACGAGAACGGCAAAATTTTGAGCTTTCCATGCGCTGAGTAAACGTTCACCGTTTACTCAAAAATCATGTATTACAAAATTATTCCTCTTTTAAAGATCTAAATAAAAGTCCGCGATAGCATATTTCTAGCTTTAAAGGTTAACATACTGTAACCGTTTTTATGGTTATAAAAATAGTTCTTAAATAATAATTTATATGGCAAAACAACGTTTGCTGGTTCGTTTAGTTAAATATACTTGCGGAACTTGATTAAATAAACTTAACGAACGTGTCGCACGTACATTATCAAGTGAGTTACGGGCTCACTGAAAATCAGCGCCACAGTAACTGTGGTATTTAGCTGAATGAGTCCCTTTTTCTGGCACATGTGAATACTGTTGCTTCTGTTTAAGTCTTTTCTTTTATTTTAATATTATTGTTTCATGTAACCATAAATAAAGTCTTTTTGATTTTGAATTTGAAGTTGTCAAAAAGCTTTTTTCCGATTGGATGAATTCTCTTTTGTGTCGATTCCTGTGAATGTAACATAAATAATTTTTAATTTTTCATTAGGGTTTAAAACGATTTGACTGACCTTCATGTACATGCATAGTGCGTTTTGTTCAACAAATGATTATTAGGGACAGTGATCAATTATCATTTAATGTATTGCCACATTTATCCCCCATAAAAAATGTTTAAAAGGAGAATTTATGCTATCATCTACACAGATAAATACCACTGGAGTGTGTGTTTGTAATATTTAAATAAAGGCTTTTTACTAAATGCACATACTATATTTATACACGGTACATACACCAAAATATTTTTTTTGCAATTTTTGAGCGGTCGTTTCTTCCGACTAATCTCTGGAATGGCTGGATCTATTTTGACGATACTTTCACAGGCAGATAGCTGATGTAATCAGGCATAACTTAGGTTACTTTTATTCTAGAATTATATGTTATCGTGCGAATTGAACAATAACTTTTGTGGTCATAAAAATAAACACAAAGATAGAAGAAACAAGATGAACACGAAATTAGTAACATAAATAAATGTTATTACATTATTAGAGACAAAACAAATGCTTCAACTTACACATCAACGTTTTATTAGTTCCAGTAGCACCAGGTGTGGAAATACGCAATTTGCCGTTACGAAATATTTCCGAAGGCTTTTGTGTCTAATCTTTGAAGATAATTGCGTCGAGCGAACTGTACGAGTGACGTTATCGGCCCTC
>DWJN01006978.1:0-10290 GCA_018248895.1 Carystus phorcus | reverse complement strand
TTTTAAAGATTTAAGCATACATAGGGATATAGGGACAGAGAAAGCGACTTTGTTTTATACTATGTAGTGATATAAAAAAAATATGAAGTTAATATTTGAACCTACAATCTCAGGTTTTTCAAACTGGACCTTTCCACATAGAGCTCGCGAGTGTGATATATTCGAAGCCTATAATTAAGCGTAGGCTAGCGCATAACGAAGGCACACAAATCTAGTTAAGCTCTCCCATCGCGTACTATTTGCATCGGGTTAATTACATCGGTGCAAAGTGTCCAGTCCAACGTATCTTAATTGATTCCAGTACGGTAAATGCGATCGCTGTTAATGTTTACGTTATGCACGTAATATTTAAAATTGCGAATCGTTGGTTTTAGCTTTTTGCTAGCAGTTATGACACTTTAATAAAAAAAGTTATTGACTCAAACCTATTCAAACTTAATTCATTTATTTCATGTAGGAATCTGTAAATACACTTATGAACGTCAAGTATTTTGCATCTACCACCGTTTCGGAAGGGTGCCTTATAAAGAGAAGAAGAAACGGCGAAAGGATCACCTCAGCACATGTTTTAAACAATACTTACTCTAATAACAGTTCTAAAAATTTTAAACACTTTAATTACTAACTTAAGTAGAACTGGTTGTGGCTGTTTATTGTCATGCGTCCTTATCATTGATATATTCATCTATATTATTAGCGATGCACACACATTTTGTTTTATTAATGAAGGAATCGAAAACACGCTCTATTCATAAATGGAATAAGTTGAGCCTTGACCACGGGCAAGCATACGACAATGGTTTAGATTTACAGTTAAATTTGATAGAAATTTTATTTAAGATGCAGGATAACATTTGCCGAATTCACTTATATGTATATGTTCGTATATACATCCAGTCATATAATACTTAATTGAAATCATATAATACTTAATGTATATAAATTACGTACGGTGTTTATCCGCAATGGACTCTTAAACTACCTAACCGATTTTAATCAAATTTTGCACACCGTATGCAGTTTGATACAACTTGAAAGCTAGTATAGCTTACCTCTCAATTTATAGTCGCAATATTATTTTATTGCAAATTATTTATTTAATATCTTACAAAGGATTAGTTCGATAAGATTCTAACAGATGGCGGTGTAAGATAATTAGTCGCTTAAATTGAGTATGTAAACCTTAGTTACAGCAACGCGTGGCCGGGTCTGCTAGTATTAGAAATTACTTTCGAGAATGTAGAAAGTAAGATTTCAACTCGAAAAGAAACCTTCCTTAAAGACAGACGTACAAGTAAATGTAGAAAACAAACATAAAATGAGTCATAGTAATGTAGAATTTATTCATAAATTCAGTAACACAAACGATAATTTACGTCAACATTATGAGAAGTATTTATTTCAGGCTCGTGCCTTAGTTGGCGACAATGAATGAAATTCTTTTGTTGTAAAGATAATGAGATAATATTACTTAAAGTACGGTTGAAATAGTATTATAGTCTGGTCATTAACATGATAATTCGTTTTATTTTGTCTGTAAGTCGCTTTATTTAAGAACTAAACAAATAGCAGACGCGAAATCCATGTTGTATACACAGTATTGACGAAATTAATTAAAACAATTCATACAAGTTTGTAGATGTTCTAACGACTATAGAGGCCAAGAAGTCTATCACCAGGTGGTTCATCTACTTTGATAGCTCTCCAAGCTCTTAAAAGCAGTGTTTCTCTAAAATTCTAGCCTGACTAGTTTACAAAGCTGATATAAGACATACCCTGACAGGTGAATTACAAGCTTTGAACTAATTCTGTAATGTTACTTTAATTCAAAGAAAGGAAAACATTTCGTAAAAACGAATCTATTTTACTAATTGACCCGAGCAAACGTTGTTTTGCCATATAAATTATTATTTTATAACTATTTTGATAAACATAAAAATGGTTATAGTGGTTTAACATTAAAAGCTAGAAATGTTGTCGCAGATTTTATTTAAAACTTTTAGAGGGTAAAAATATTGTATTACATGATTTATGAGTAACTTTCACAGTTTACTTAGCCCACGTAAGGGAAGCTCTAAATTTTGTAGTTTGCGCAATATTTTTTATTGCTGCTCCTCTCCTATTTATCTTAGCTATTTATCGCAATGTTATATAGCTTCTAGTTTACCTCCATAAATGGACTATCTTAAGCTAAAATAATTTTGAAATCGGTTCAGTAGTTCCTGAGATTAGCCCGTTCAAACAATCAAACAAACAAACTCTTCAGCTTAGTATTATTGGTATAGAAGTACAGATACGCGCCCTTCTGCATGATATATTTGTTATGAATGACATTGTTTCCCAGCGAGTATATGTCAGTGCCGTTCAATGTAGCTTTCATCTAATTAATTTGTCCCTCGGTGCAACCTTAACATTCTATTACACTCGCGGTATACGCTCAGCGTCATAGACGCCTCCGCCATTTTAAAACATGCATTTGACATGATAAAATCGTAACGGCACCCATATCTTTACAAAGAATGTTTTAGAAAATTATATTTGTAGACCATAAAAGAAAAGTATGTCAGAATCGTAGCAAATGGAAGGAAGTGGTCTCTGCCTACCCCAAAGGGAAAAAGGCGTGATTGTATGTATGTATAAAAGAAAAAGTATGACACAAAATTAGAGTAGGTACTAATTGTAAAATAAAGCCGAAAGATTTATATGTTCGCAATTTTAGATAATATCAATCTTGAATATACTTTAATCTGCAAATTGATCTCAATCCATGTCCCATAACAAAAGATAACATGCTTTGCCCATTCTTAATTAATTTACAGACATATGACGATATTGTTATTTTTATACCGTTTAGTTATATTAAAACTAACGCTCCACACTCATTTAGTCACACTCACACTAGGATATTCTTTGTGGGTGTCATGAACAGCACACAAACACAAAGTCACACACAGTCCGAGAACAAAATTAAAACTTATTCAAATTCCTGCCTCGCTGGGAATCGGTCCCAAGTACTTTTGGTAGCCGGGTATGGCAGACACAGCGTCACACGAGTCATCGAATCGATTTATCCCAAAGGATATAAGTATTTAGTTATTGTTCAAAACACGTTCAATTTAGTAAGATAGAAATTGCAATTACAATAAAAGTGTTTGATAAATAATCTATAGTTGCAATGACGATGTCTGTGCTACACAACCATAATAACAAATGTTATTTTTAAATTTAAATAAGATCTATTTTTATTTAAAAGTCTTTTATTTGACCTTTATGGACTCTACATTGGTAGGAGATAGAGCACTGATGTTTTTAGCGACTTTGTTATTATCTGATTCTGAAAAAGATTTTTAAAGGAACACATAATTTGATAAGTTACAATTGAAAATGTTTATTGTTCGTTGATCAATCGGACTCATGGTTGATAAATTTGCTGAGTTTTCTTTAAGTTAGTTTTTTATATGCGTACCAATGCGCGTCAAATACAGTCAGTATTTTATAAGAACACCGATTATTTTACGTTGGCTTTAAATTTCAGTCTGTCCGCATGTTGAATTGCCTTATTCATTCACTGTTTCTATGAATGTTTTGTTGAGTTCAATAGTTCCTTATTATCATTCCTCCGATCTATCGACGCCCGAGTGCCCGTTTAAAATATTTAGTGCTCACGATGATATATTTATCTTTATAATGGCTTTGATCATGAACGAAAGAATAATAGTTTATAAAACTCAAAACCACGCTTTCATAAAAAAAACTTACTAAAAAATAAGAAAAATATTGCAATGTAAAAAAGTGTTCGAGCATAGCATCGATAGATCACTGAAAAAACACCCACAGCTTTTTTACATTAATTATTATTAATTACTTATAATTTAAGTTAAAAGCTGTTTCATCCACGGAAGGCAGCAGGAGCCAAAAAAACCCATATTGCTAATTCTGAAGGTCTTAGTAAGGATATCGGAACTGTTCTTTCATATTATTACATTGTCATCGGTTCTCGTAAAAATGCAGTTCTAAATAAAGTCGTAAAAGGTTTAAAGTCGAATTGAGAACCTCCTCCTTTTTTTGAAGTTGGCTAAAAATCATATGTTATAAAGAGATTTCATTCAACGGAGACACACATTTCATAGATGAGTCAACACAAAGGGTAGCTTAGAATAATATTGATCTCATCCACCTTTTTAAAGTCTACTCAGTATTCACGAATTATTGCAGTGATATGGAAACAATGAATATGGAAACAATGTAGAGTGCTATCCACCAAATGGTCCTAAAAGCTGGCATTACGGAGCGAATCGGATCACTAGACTATAAATAGAATAAAACAAAGCTTCTATTTCCGTCTGTGTTCCTGCACTTGGTTCTATTATACATCGCAAGTGATTTCGTTGCATTTTTACTATCGTTCAGAGCTTTTTCGCATGTTTTGTTATTAAATTTAAAAAGATGTGGTTGACCTTTTTAGTCGAAATCCATTGGGTTATAAAGAAATTTCACTTAAAAAATCTGTTTCATTTTAAGTATACATGCAAAAGTTAGTTTATGGGATGTAACAAATATATGTAGTAATTAATATGTGTAGTATAATATGTGTAATAGATCCGGCGAACTTCGTATCATCTTGGAACATTTGTCCCAATTTTATAACACTTCTTATCAATGCTCAGTTCAGAGTTGTAGCGTTATGGTATATAGCCTATAGCCTTCCTTAGTAAGTGGACTACCTTACACTGAAGTCATTTTTCAATTCGAATCAGTAGTTGCTGAGATTAGTGCCAACCAAACAAACTTCAGCTTTATAATAGTATAGCTTATGCACATAAATTGTGTTACGTGAAATGTGAAGATAATTCATTGAAATATATCCGATAAACAATTGACAAACAAGCCATCTGATTTAAATGGTCAATATTGTCCATGGTCATTAAGTGAATACTGACTGCTTTATTCCAAAATCTGCGATATTGCTAAAGCCTTGCTGGTCGTGATAGAAGCAAAACCACTCGCTTACTTAATATTGAATTCATTATACAAGATCATTCTAGAATTTATCTTGGTCACTTAACTATTCAGTATCATTTTTATGCCGTTATAAAGTACTATCGTCGATGCAAAACTTATTTATAAACGCAGGAAAACCGTCGATGTACATATATATTATGTATTGCGGCATGAATCATTCATCGTAATAACCGGACATTTATAAACACCGACATATGTTAACTACGATGAATTTTAACTCGGATTAGACGAAGACGAACGATAATTGGATTTCTGTTTGGTATTGCGAAATTACCAACAACACAAACACAATAAAGTTTTTGTATAAAAATTATATCTATGGAAAATGTTCTAGATTTTTAAAACTAAACGGCTTTATTACAAAACGTGGACTAGCAAAGTACCGGTTTAAACTTCTATTAGACCAAGTAAAATAAACCTTGGCTTAAAGTACAGTATGAAATATAAACCTATACTTGATAATCGTGGTTTAGACCTTATTTTGTAATAAAGGCGGCTTAAGTATTTATAAACAAGTAACATACATTACTGCGCTGCCTAGAAGCTTAAAAACAATGATATATCTAAATCCTTCAATGGACATAAACAAACTACGGTTAGAAGATATATTCTGTCGTTATTGTGATTCTGGTAATAACAAAACTACTTTCATTACTACTCTTTGCACGCTTCGTGTCCATTTGTTGTATTGATATAGATTATACACTATACATATTACCATAAAAAAAATGTACGCACTAAGCTTTAATAACAGATATTTTAGTTCCAAAACGTTGCCTGTTTCATGATTTTAATGAAACGTGGTTACAGGATATTTCGTGAAATTTAGTTCACATTTGATACGATATCTTTGAAATACAAATACGAGTATGTAACGATTTTGTCAAATGTAGTTATAACCTTTATGTATGCGATAGATTTTTCGTTCATCATTTTACATTGTTTACGTTTCATTGCAGTGTATTGGGGTTTTACAAAAGTGGTATTATGAGACTTATGAATGGTATTATATTATATCACTCTTTAACAGATCCTAGCATTTTACTGTCATCAACAGTCATTCATCAATAAGGAGGATATTGATGTCTCTATTCCAGTTTGAAATTTTTCTTCTTTATGAATCTGGTGTTATAGAAAATCGTATCAGAGAATTCTTGATGTAACATTTATAATTCAAAATTATGAACCTTGGATGAATTCAGAATTCATATTATTGTTGTTTTCGTAACAACATCTTTAAAGTAGGTACATCTATTAACGATCCCTAAGCTTATTGGTGCTTGCGACCGAGCGGTTTTTGATTCAATACCCAGACTTGGCAAACATTTATGTGATATATATGTTTATTCTCGAGTCATATGTGTTATTGTCCATGTCATCTCAGTGAAGGGGTATGAGCGTGGAAGTGTTTATTTAATACAACTCTAAAAATCATCTTTTTAATAATTCGCTTTTATTTTCGCTCCAAAACGACTATACTGGTCACGAAACTCAAATGTATAATTTGACAACTATGTCGAATGTAATGTTCATGAACAAGTACAGACAAGATGCGGGCAATCAAATTGCCCGCATTTTTCAATTCAAACTGCAGTGTTCCAAAGACTCTAACATGGATGTCTACAAGTAAACAGTGAGTAAGTTTCTACTAACTGCTTCACTGTTCAAGACTAATTCTAAGTTACAAATATTAAACTGTAGTTAAGCATTGTCTTGCAAGTAATAAAAACAATTTTAAAACGATGTTATTTTGACTTCATCATGAAAAGTACAATTTCCCTCACAGTAATGAACTTTTTAATACAGTCACAATTCCAATACAATAATTTGTAATTTTACGCAACAAACTTGTCAATAATCTCTTCGTGAATGGGTGTTAAATTCAGTTACGTATATTTTTATCCGCCAATTTGAACATTCACACGGCACGCCGGCTTTCATTTACGTCGGATCTAGCTTTGCTGCAAAAATGACCTTTAATTAATTTGTCACGTCTCCAAGTTTAAGCTTTCATAACTAATCAAATCTGACGGTTCTGAATTAGATCAGGAGAGTTATCTACACTTATCTAACTACCTATCACTTAAGTCCTAAACACAATCGGGAAATCTGTGGGCGACAACAATGTTTATTACGTGAAGATTACATGAAATTTTGCGTAGAACAAATATAAAAAAAAAAAATAAAAAATAAATCGATCTGTACACGAATTTATTTTCAAACGGAACATTTTGGACGTTGATTGACAAGACATTTCAGCGTTAATTTACATTGGGTAGAAAAAGTCATAAAACATTCAAAAGAATATATTCAAACAAGTCAACCGACTAGCCCCAAAATTTTCGAATTCCACTATTATACATATAAATATGCATTTTAAATACAAGATCTACTAAATATTATTCTCACACACGTCAAGAAACGGTGAGACCACGAGCCATGTAAATTATTCCTCCGTAGCACCAAGGAGTAATCATTTACCAAGTACTCAAGATCTTTCGCTCATACTTCCCTTACTTTATTTTACTTACTTTGTCACTGAAATCGATAACCTACGTTAGAAGCCCCAGACTCACACCAGAAGTCCTTGTATATCAGCAGATATCACTAGTCATCACAATTGGCTAACAAAGGTGTGAGCTCGCACGGTGACCTATATACTCGACATTTCAACTTTATTTCACAAATCAGAGTTAAAGTCAATGAATTTTAATTCAATAAAAAGACCACGAGTATCTCATACTAACGAATAAAATAGTAAAATGTCATCGACTGTGGTACTTTCAATACTTTTGTTAAATTTTAATGGCAACAATCTATATTACAGGTGAAAGCCAAGAATATTATTCATTAAATAATGTCATGTTAATTAAATTTCGCGTTCGTACAAAGATCATATTGAAATAATATTAAACTGTCTGTTATGGAATGATTTCGAAAATTCTATCCAATTTATATGCCATATGCCAAAATATTGTTTTTACAAATTGGCGGCAATTTATAAAGTACATGTCTTTTAATTTACTTAGAGAATTTCTGCTACAAGAATCATTATAACTTTCCTTGCCCTATTAATCATCGATGGTTACAAAGGAACAGAGGAATACAATTATAATATCAACAGATTCTAATTTACAGGACAATAAAAACTGACCTCTAAATGAATAAAGTAGAATAACATGAAATATAATGCCTTATAAAAAATAATAGCAATTGTATCGACTGCGGGTATTTATATAGGCTTCTCAAAACAAAGCAAAGGCACGTTTTTACTTTCATACTAAAGCTACCTGAATTCATTATATTGTTTATAGATTCGCCTTTTGAAGCATAGGTCTCTAACCTTCTAACACATTGTTATAGAAGCTAGCGTTTAATTTCTCCGAAACAAAGAGTACTTCAAATAAATACATTTAGTTATTTAGTCCGGATATCGACGAATGTAGAAGCGTGGTAGTATTTCATGCCTACCACACGAGAAACATTACACATCCTTCTCCTAGAGTGGACAGTCAGATCTCCAATTATCCAAAAACGCTGGACAAATGTTTGTTACAATCCAAACAATACGAGAAAAGTTCAAGAGCCAAGTCTATTACCTCCTGTCCCTTTAATAATATATCTTCCTGTCTCCTTTCTTTAATCCGTTCCTGTATCATTCTCTACTCTTTTGAATATGCTTCTACCTACACTAGCTGCTGATAAAATAGTTTTTTTTTTATTTGTGCACCGTAACGTGTTCTAAACTTTTTATTAATTTAATATGTCGTCTGGAAGAGATATTTTTCACGAGGTCAAAGTCTCTCAGCGGGCTTCGGAGAGAGCTATGCTCGATATTCTTGGCGTGATCGAGTCAGTATGAAATCCGAAGAAGAACAAAGACAACTGACCTAACTCAGGGAATTAGCCGACTGAATAAGCTACTATGGTCACATAGTTCGGAGATAATCGTTGGGTGGAAAGGTTCTCGAAAGGCGACCAAACTTCGGAAAACGAAATTCAAGTGAACTGATGGACTGAGTGTACCTACTTATAAACTGAAACGACCTTCACGCATAAGTGTTCTCATAGTTCTATGACATAGGGTCCTTCAAATAGCGAGTCCATCGCTTCCGTTTTAGCTACTAACGTGTTGATAATATCTCAAATGTCCTTGTATGTTGGTCATAACTTACCATTAGTCACATCTACTCATTTGCCTACTCGCAATAAAATATAGCATACTAATATAGTAACGTAGCACTTAAGTCACCGATTTCTTGACTCGTTCATCAAAAATCTGAACTACTTCTAGGTGACAAAGGAACTTAGATTTGGACATAAATATAGACCGATCGATTCAGCTGAAGTAATACCCTTAATGGACATCAATTACAATGTAGTTACACTAATAGATTTAGTTGTGATAAGAACATGAGTTAATTTCGATTGAAACATTTATTCCTGTGGTGGTTATCCCTCTCTTCTTTCACGGTACGAGTAGCATGTCTCCTATCCCACTTCTGACAGCATGAGAGTTGGTCGGGGATAGGAGAGGATATACTGATTTTATTGCAGGGCCTTTGCTTACACTAGGATAACTGTAGTCCACTTAACCTTCACTGCACACCCGCGGAAATCTCTAGTGTCACTTTACACTCGCGGAACTCCCTCGCGACTCGACACGTGGCACTATTCACTTTAGTTTTACTTAACTCTTCTTCCCGTTCTCTTATATATAATTTCTATATTCTATATTATATCTATAAATAATATAATTCGATATATATTTTCAGGTAACAATCTTTATGGAAGATAAAAAGAAATCGAAGCTAATTTATTAGATAATTCTTTGATTGAATAATAATTGATAATTCTTTGCATACTCCTGATTTCCATAACAAGACGTCGTCATTGATTTCTTTACAATTTTTAATTACCTTGAATTGCTAACTTAGACCTTGTATTGGCTTTTACGATTTTCTTATTGCGTAAAAAGTAAAATTTGTAAGATTTCGCATTCGCGCAAATTAATAAAGCCACATACAAGCTTTAGTCATTTCTATCAGGCATAAGGTTATTTTGTTTACATTTTCGATTTACGTTTACTATACTAATAGTAATTAAACTAAATTACATGACTTAATTCCACCCTCCCCATTCCATCACCGAACGTCACGACGCACGGCGGGTATCCATCCCTTCGTAGTTGGTATCCCTCCAGCACGAACATCACGCTTTTCTTCGTCGTTTATTATGCGTACCGCGAAGGATTGGAATAAATTGCCC
>DWJN01006977.1:0-10291 GCA_018248895.1 Carystus phorcus | reverse complement strand
ATGGAATAACTGTGCATATTTGTATTGTTCCAATAGTTTTCTTAACAAATGTGTTATTAAATGTAGCAAATTAGATTTTAAAAAAATCATAGGATGTGTGAAAATTTATAACAATATCGCAACAAGAACTAACGTAAAAACCATACTGCACATTTAAAGTTTATGTCAAGAGCACTCTTTGACAAAAGACTCAAAACTCAATCATTTTATTGCATCAAAGTGTAACAAAGGTGGTACAAATACTATTATTTTAAGTAGCATTTATGAACGCTATAAATGGGTATTGTAATACAGGGATATGCTGTATAACCTAGATTATTATTTTGAATATAACTCTCCTAACTTCTAACGCAAATATAACTTTGAGAAAAATAGATGCTGGAACAATTAACTTTTATTTTGTTATAGTTTTTATTAACTTGTTGTGTTTTATTTTAAATAGCAACTCTATTACGGTTAGCTGTCACTAGACGTCAAAAAATGTCAGAAAGGTATTGTGAGAAAACAAAAGACTGTAAGATTGTATCCTAAGTTAAAGAGCAAAAATAAAAGATTCCAGTGTTATTTCGTGCTTCAATTTGAGACCTATTACTACACAAATAACAATTAGTTCGATCGGAAACTTCTCATTTATGATGTAATCTGTAGTTGAAAGATAAGTTAGTTAAAACCTAATGGAGAATACTAAGAAAGACATTGTACGAGGTAGATGACGAGGTGAATCCGTAAGGGGCCTTTCACGTCAAGCGGACCAGAAAAAAAAAGTGAGGTTCCGGAATTTGTTCATATTAGGGCCAATTATACTACTGGTGAATAGAAATGTGCACACAAAATATTTTTTTATATATTGTTTTTGTCGAGTTATGGGCTTCTAAAAATCAGTCTATTTAGAAAACCAAATTTTTTTGAGGTAGTATTTCGACTATTTAAAAAACACAATAAAATACAAAAGTAAGCGACAAAACGTTGCTCTTTTTAATAAAAAAAATATTCTTGAAAAATAAAAAAAATACACGTGATAAACCGGAAGTGAAATTTTCAAAATAAATGTTCTGGATGGTGGAACTTTGGAGGTGATGTATAGGTGATGAGGAGTGAGGTCGGAGGGTTACCTTGAGCAGCATGAACTTCCTGAGCGGGTCGTACCACTGCATGAGGAAGAGGCCGGCGGGCGTGGCGCCGCACAGGTACTTGTACCCGTTGTACGGGTTGCGGGCCACCGCGCAACGGATGCAGCCTGTCACACACACGTCACACGTCACACACACCTCACACCGCGTCACACGACACATTACAATACAATCATTATACTTTTAATATTATTCTTTCATGTTGTAAACATTGAAATGAATAAAAGCGATATAAGTATGAAATCAGTCGAGTCGCACTCATGCATTGCTGTATTTATTTAGAAATTTAAATTTTTTATCTTATAAATTTATTTGAAAAGTACTTATTAATATATAGATATTATATATTATTAACCATAAATTAATTAATTAAATGTAAATTTGTTTGTTATGTTTTCACGCAAATACTACTCAAACAATTACCATGAAACTTTATACACATATTCTTAAGGATATAGGACATAGGATACTTTTATAAAAAGAAGTTAGGATCTTTGATATTTATTGTAGAGCTTCAACACGAGCGAAACCGAGGGTAAAAGCAAGTTTTATATAATCGGATCGGGGTCACGGTAAACGTCGAACTCAGGTAAAGGCAAGTTCTATATAAACGGACCGAGGTCATGGTAAACGGACCGGGGTCACGGTAAACGTTGAACTCGGGTAAAGGCAAGTTTTATATTAACGGGCCGGGGTCATGGTTAAGGTGTCAACTGACCCCTGGTGTCGGGCACGCGCGTGGTGAGCGCGAACCGTCGCGGCAGCAGCCGCGGGGGCAGCACCCGCAGCGACTTGCCGCCCGCGCCGCGCGCGCTGCCCGTCAGCGCCAGCAGCTCGTGACGGTACAGCGACGGCGTCTTACCTGCGACATCACACCCATTTAAGCCAAAAACTCAAATATCCAATTTTATTAGTTGTGCCTTTATATTACTAACGGCCGGTTTCTAAAAGGCTGATCAACGAAAAAATTGAGAAATTCACTGTCAAATCTATTGTCAAACGTCAATTGGGTTGTAGAAAGTATGATTATTCAGAAATTATTCGCTAATCAACGTTTTAGAAACTCCATTTAACTTTATAGAACTTTCACGTTAATATGCGTGTTATATAAACGAAATTTTGACAAGCCATTCAGAACTGGCGGTTAGATGTTAAAAACTATTTTTTTCCCTAAACAGGTCGTAAACAAATGCCTAATATAATAAACGATATCGTTTACTATTTAGATCTTGGATATAAATTAATTATACATATCATGTGTATTCATTATAAAAATGTATTTTAGAAACTGAAACTAATGACGAAATATTACAACCAAAATATTTAAGATGTTTAAATACCTTACATCATTATGATCATATCCGCGCAAGCCTAAGAATTCATAATTGAACCTTGAGCGGTCACTAAACCAAGAGTCAACTATGGAGATTACTCAATATGTAATCTGATCTAATATTGTTAAATATTTTAAAAGATTTTGTTAAATTATTATAAAAAGGGACTAGGGCTATAGAAGGTTCCTCTCGCTCTGCCATGTCTGCCATGTGTTGAGTAGTAAGTTCATGTTAGAAGTCTTAAAAGGTTACAACTTAGTAAAAAGTCAAATATAAAGGCCGCATTTTAAGAAATCTATTTGGATCTGATTAGTAGAAGGCAATATTTTGTTTTTGTCTTCAGCCACGTTACTCCTTAAGTAAAGGGTAAAGGTAAAGGCTCGCGTTTTAGGAAATTAATGCGTAAGCCCTATTCTGTAAGTAATTAGAATGTTATTAGTAGAAGTCAATTTTTTATATATTTTTTCGTAGTCTCCTGCCCCGTTACGTATTCAATTTCTACGTCAACATCTTGGCTGCACACGTCGGAAAACGCAAATATCGTGAGGCAAAAACTGGGTCGGCGCACGGCCTAGTTTGCTTATAATTTCGTTTAATTTATAGTTAATATAATTACCTACTTCACATGCTTCACGTATGTTTCCAATAAGAAACGTGTGTTAAAATCTTATCGATGGTTATAACAAATTGCTTTGTTACTCGACGGTTATTCGTTTAATATAAAGCTTTTAGTCTCGGAATTCTAATTGCTATGGATGGAATTTGATGGTGAGTAAAAGGTTGGTTTCGTAAATAATATGACGTTGCATCTACTAATTCAATCATGGTGGAAGCTTGCATTAGTGGCCAATTCCAGGGATGAATTTATCTCATTGATTCACAATAGTATCCATATTTAACGTGCCTGATCGTGGAAAAATAAATATTGACAATAACGGTTGTATCAACTGAATTTGAAATTTCGAATTTCACTAACATTCCTTCCCTCTGAATCACAAAAAATATTTATATTAAAAAATATAAAATGAATAAATAAAAAATAATGGTTTATAATAAAAACAGAAACCAATTTTTGCTCTCAGGACCTACATAAATTAAGTCATAAAGAACTATTATGTTGTCCATTAAAATCGCCGCAATAGGCAGCTTATATAATAAGTATGTAGGTTTTGTATATTAAAATTATGTGTCCATTTAACATGTCAAATATCTATTTTAAATTAGCCAATATTGCTTATTTTTTGGACGTAATTAACCGATAGCAGGCGAACGACCTCAAGTTTAGTCATTACCGTCACCAATAAATAATAAATAACGCCACACACACATAGCCCCACACTAGGATACCCTGTGTCGTGAACGAAACACAACACAAATTGAAACTCATCATTTAAAAGGTCTAAAAGGAAACAGTTGTCCAGAGTAATTTCTAATTGTTGATACTGGGCATCACGAGATTTGGTTTGGACTCAAGGTGGAAAAGGCGCTTTATCTATACTAATATTTTTAAAGCTTAAGAGTTTGTTTGTTTGATTGATTGTTTGAACGGGTTAAGCTCAGGAATTACTAAACCGCTTTGAAAATTTCTATTCCGTGTAAGATAGTCTATTTATGGAAGAAGGCTATATAACATCACGCTAAGATGAATAGGAGAGGAGCGGCAATAAAAAATATTGTAAAAAGGGCAAAATTTTGAGCTTTCCTTGCGCGCGCTAAGTAAATGGTGAAAGTTACTCAAAAATCATGTATTACAATATTGTTCCCCTCTAAAAGTCTAAATAAAAGTCCGCGACAGCATAATGTCTAGTTTTTAAGGTTAACCCACTATAACCATTTTTATGTGCATCAAAATAGTTCTAAGATATTAATTTATATGGAGAAACAACGTTTGCTGGGTCATCTAGTGGTTTATAAAACTGATTGGTAATGGTAACTTCGATTTAATGTACTTGCTTGGTTTTTACAAACAAGTTTCGAATACCAAACTACGCCATCGTTTTAACGAATCCATATGTTGTGTGGTTTACCTACCTACGGGATTTCCGTCAATTCTAAAGGACTTTCATCATAAATTTTTATACAACTACCTATGAACGAGCCATGAGCTTTAAATTTAATACAATCAGTTAAATAAATATTTTGATCACACTTCTTCAGAAAACTAAACCTGTCAATTACTGAGATTGGGTCAATTTGCTTGTCATCAAAGGTTAAGTTAATAAAATTCGAACTGACGACGCGCATGAAGTAATGACGGTAGTCATTCCTGTATGGTAATACAGGATTACCGATCGAAGGGTCCTGGGTTCGATTCCCAGCGAGGTAGAAATTTGAATGATGAATTTAAATTTCAGTTCTCGGTCTAAATGTGTGTTTCTAAGTTTTTCTGTGTTGTCAATGGGGTGCCACAATGTGTCACAAGAGAGGGAATTTTAATCTATTTATTTATTGCTTATTTATTTTGAAGAGCTTCTCGGTGTGCACGTTGTCTCGCAATATCTCTCTTCGTCTAAACAAGTGATATTTCGTTTATCATGCGTGCTAAAGTAATAAAAATAACGGCGCAAGCAAAATTTGAATTTAGTGTGAAGAAGACGTAAGTGGACAAAAACTAACAAAAGCTAACTAATTGTTACAAAAAGATAAAAAGAATTAATTTATAATGTTTGAATGTTGTGATTGATGCGTAATATTTTGGTAACATTAAGGTAAATATAAGTTGTTCTTGTTATTGGATAATCATTATACATAATATACAATTTGATAGTGCTGTTATCATTAATCAGATAACCCATTATAGTATTCTTAAGTTAATGGTAACAAATATTTCGTGCAGACTAAATCTTTGTAGCTGGAACATTTAAACTTGCCCCGGATGCTTTTTTCGTAACCAATCGTAAATCGAGGGTAGTGGGTCACCTCTACTTTAGATCTAAAGGAAATGAAAAAACGTTATTTTACTTTTCAAAGCCGCTATATCTTTACCTAACTTTACAAATGATTATTGTCCATAATTTAATCAAGTACTGTTGCTTCTCTTATTTGTTTTAATTGATATATGAGGTTTTTGTTGTTCAACACAATTAATATGACATGATATACTCGTGTAGGTATTCGTTTAATGTACGTTAAAGTATTTTTTGCATTTTCAGTTTGTATGTGAAGTAATTTGCACGTCAACGGCCAACAAATACGCACGCTAATTGCAAGTACGATATACGAGTTAATATTTATAAATAAATTAGCGAATTCGGCAGATGTTACCTTACGTCTTTTTTTTATCGGATCGAATTGTAATTCAAAACCATGCCCGAATTTAAAACACACAAAAAGTTAAAATCGGTCTTAGCGCTTAGAAGAGACTCAGTGGCATGCAGATGAACGGAAAATTTTCATATAATAAATAGACTAGCAAGTTCGCCAAATGTTATCCTGCGACATAAGAAACATTTTCCGTCGGGTCGAATTGTGAACTTGAACAATTCTCGAATCCACTTACCAGATAACCAATTCCATTACAAACGGTCCAACCGTATAGAAGTTCTGTGGCACACGTTCAAAAAAATTATATATAAAGATTATCATATAAACAATATATTTTATCTGTGTGCGTAAATAAATACCAATTGCAAATTATCTACATAGTTTGCGAAGTTTCCTTTAAAGCGAACACGCGCGAATACTTTTCTAAGTGTAGTCGTAAGTCATGGAGGTGTGATTACCATCGGGGTGGTGGCGTGTCAGGATGACGTCACGCAGCACTCCCGCATAACACGATAAAGGTAGAAGCAGTAGCCGTCTTACAATATAATGGCTACCTAATAACTGTAATAACTACTTCAGTAAAGTTCGACTCACCGTCAAACTTGGCTAACCTTGACGCAGATACAATAATGTAAGGTCAGCTACGTTCCACATATTGTTGTACACTTCAAGGTTTGTAGGTGTCTTAGGGTATGTGAGTGGTAAACGGGTAAGCTGCCCTAGATGTTGCTTAGCTAATAGTAATCAATCTGAAACAGGGTCGTAGGTAAAAAAGTTGAGAGTTTAGGTTGTTGAAGTTGAGAGATTATTCGTGGTTCGTTTATATAAATTGGTAAAACTTTTTTTCTCATGTTGGTCACCTTGGCTCAAATATCATGAGCCAAGAGTCAATAGAGGTGATATGTTTACCAAAATTTTTAAGTAGGCAACAAAAGACGATTAAAATGGGTTAAGTAAATAAATGTACATAAAAAAATCTTGTAATTAGGAAATATAAAAAAAAAATTGTTTGTAAATTAATTGAAATTAAAATATATGGTAAGTGGTAACTAAATTCTTATTGTTCCCAACTATTTACCGCTCGCTTTGTTTTGTCTTACTCGATTTGTTGAGACTTTAAAAGCTAAAAGAAACAATGTTAATTAACGTATGATAGACTACGCTAATGTATTTTTTTTTTCTTTATTATTCCATAATTGCAAAATAGTATCAAAAATTACGTATATACATAGTTAATTGAGGTATCAAGAATTAGGTCAACCTTTCATGCGTATCAAATTGTTAATACAATCGGCAATAGTGTCAATTACGTCGTTTGTAATACATTAGGCGCTGGGTTCTCGATCCACGAGACGATGACCTGGTTTAGTGCAATAAGCAAGATTAGGCGCGGTAGGGCGCTGGGACGGTAGGGCGTTGCGTGCGGCCGCCCAGCGCCACCTCTGTCCGAGCGGGCAGCGGGCAGTGGGCGCCTCGGCCAGTCGGAGCCTCGCGCCCTCCGCGCCCGCTCGTCAGCGCAGGCCCGCCTCACACATGGCACGCACGCCGCTCTAACCTCACATTTGTTATGGAAAAGCGCGCGGCCAGCAGCCGGGGCGAGCCCATCCCGAGCATCCTCAAGAAGCCTAAAGACAGGCGCAAGGGCGACCTCCTCGACAAGAGCACCAAGATCAAACGTGAAAAGGCAGACGGAACGAAGAAGGGCGATGTAAATGTGCCGTTACCCCAGGGTTGTACGCCCCTTATGTATGCTTGTCAACAGGCCGATTACAAGGGGGTCGTCGATACACTCAATAAAGACGTGAGTGATACACTCGATGAAAATTAACCTTAGCACTGTATTTTCTTTCGTACGTGCACTTAGTTAACTGTCACGCACTTGTTTCACTGCTACAAGTATTTAGACATCAATAAATTAACCTTCAACTTTTTTTACTTATCACATCAAGAAACTTGAAGGAACTATTTGTTGTATAGTCACTTTACATGCGAAAATAAAAATGTGCATTTAATTATAAAACCACAAGCATGTCATAACGATAATAGTGTAGAAGTATGAAATGAAAAGCATTGTTTTCAGTACTTTGTTCGAGCACGCGATGTTACGCCGAGAGCACAGCCATCGCCTTGTAAACAACTCGCCAAACTGCGCTTAAATGTTTCTGCCAATATTTTTACTAAAACTTTCCTTGTAAAGAAATCAATACGCTAAATGAAACCGTCTGCTATTCTTCTATTGAACGATAAGTAACAATACATTCGATCCTGCAGCACTTTAATCGTCCGAAATTATTATATACACGCTTTACGTTTTTATTTATTTATAATGTCAGGCAAAGTTAGCGTGAAACGACACAACTTATCACATTGAAAGCTTTCACGGAAATACATCAGAAAGAGAGATTGCCGAGCGGGCAAAATACTACAGAACTCAATCAATAGTTTGAATTGGCCTACAATTGCAAACTTTTCACACCGCTTACGTCTGGATAGCACACCGGTTCACCGGTCGCGGTTGTGATTTTGGGGATTTTAATAAAATTTTAACTTTCACAACTATTATTTTATACTCCGTACCGACTTATAAGAATTCAAGTTCATTTAATTTTGAGGTAAGGTAAGGTACCATTTTATTCATCACGGAATTGGTACCTAAAGCTATTAATAATTGATATTTTCATCAATCGCACGACCATGTATCGCGAGGTAACAGAAACGTATACGATGTTTACCGCTTTGTAATTTGTGTGTGCTTAACGAAATTTTAAGGGATTTGTGTCACATAGCCTGCATCCGTACGAGTGCGTGACCGAGGGCTTCGTTGCGCGTTGCACTATTGCGCGTCGAGCGGCGCAGGCGCTTCGCAGGCGGCGCGCGCGGCGTGCGCTGACCGCGTGCTAATGGCCGCGCCGGCGCTGGCGGACGCACGGGACGCGGACGGCCTAACACCGTTGCACCTGGCCGTCGTGCACGGGAACGTACCGCTCGTGCAAACCCTCCTCGCCGCCGGTGCTGACGTGAACGCGCAAGATGATGAGCATCACACGGTTGTGCACTGGGCTACCGGTGAGTAAAGTAATTGTAATGGCTTCTACACACGACTGAATTTATGTGTTTCAATCAAAGCCACTCCAAAGCTGGTTCGACCCGGTTCGATGGTGATGTGTTTGGTATTACAGATGTATTTGAGCGCCGGTTACTAATTATCGGTTTACTGGCCTGTGGGTCTATTGCGTATGATGATAACTACTCTTTATCTTCAATCTTAAATTATTCAACCCTTGGAGAACAATATTGGTCTTAAAAGTGTGTAGCTTAGCTAATTATATACATAATTCGAAACACTTGAAGACATGATGTTATATAAATGTCTGCCCCGGACGGCAATTGAATTCGGAACCTCTAGCGTTGCTAGCAGGTTTTCACAACACGACAACAAAATTTAGAAGAACAACGCTACAATCGACTTGTTTCGTTTCTGCATCGGTCGCCAATCGCCGACGTCTCTGTATGTCACTACATGCAGAATGTGTCTAAGTCTAAGATAGGAAAATATGATGGTATTTCAAATGTATGTAAGTGTCGGCTTGTATGTTTTATTACGTTAAATCTTTCGCGCCAGACAAATAGAACTCTAATGCTGTAATAATCTATCATTTAATTTTCGTATTATACTATTATTTCAACATACTTCATAAAAGTCAGCTTGTAGTTTCGGGGTCGAAAAATATTGCGATAACTGCTCTCAAATATCTCTACATCAAACACGATCGATCATTGATGCAGCTGTTTAACAATGGGGAAGACGATACCGAAATTTGTTACTAGCAGGCGGCACTAGAGTTTGTGACATCGTCTTAAAAAATAAAAAATTCAAGTACGGAATAACCTTATAATCTATGAACCATGAGAATATACACATTAATCCTGCAAATTTCAATACAAAATTTACTGTAAGGTTGTCTCAAACTCCAATAACACCATCTATTAAGTATGAACTGGGGGTTTTCCCCCATTTGAAAAATTTTGATTGGTAGAAAAAAGATTAATTTGTCTTCGTAAACAATTTATATTTGAATTATTTTGAATAGAAAACATGGCTATATAACTGCACCTAAATCAGCCTATGCTTTCTGGATATCTAAAACTCCTTTATAATTATATCAGTTAAAAGCTGCACCAGAGATTCCATACTTCTACACAGAGACCAAAAACACAGCTAGGGAATTAAGTAAAGCCTTTAAAGGGGTTAATAGTTTCGGAAAGGACTTTCTCTTGGCATGAAAACTATGGGCTTAACATAAGGAATGTTGTAATTGATTGTTTTATTGTTTTGTTAAAAAATCGACCGGAATTATACTATCGGGGATCATTTGAGCTGCACGCGGTTGTTGATTTGATTGTTTTATTAAGGAATCGTTCGGAATTATATAATCAGGGATCATTAGAGTTGCACGCGGTTGTTGATTTGATTGTTTTGTTAAGGAATCGATCGGAATTATATTATCGAGGATCATTAGAGTTGCACGCGGTTGTTGATTTGATTGTTTTGTTAAGGAATCG
>DWJN01006976.1:0-10292 GCA_018248895.1 Carystus phorcus | reverse complement strand
CCTGGGTTCGATTCCCAGCGAGGCGGAAATTTAAATGATGAGTTTAAATTTCTGTTCTTGGTCTGGGTGTGTGTGTATATGTCTATTTGTGTTGTAAATGGCACCCACGATACGGGGAATGCTAGTGTGGGGCTATGTGTGGCGTTATTTAAAAAAATATATATATCAAAAATAAAAATGCCTTCTACAATCTGCGTATAATTAAGAGTGGCCACAAAGTTTAAACAAAAAATGACCAGTTTAAGAAAAAGACATATATTTTCAATAATTATTGTGTATGTATTGTGCATTTTACTCATAACATTCATATATATATCTAGTTTTAATAATATCTTAATGATAGAAAAAAATATTGATAAAACATTCAACAAATTATTTTATAACAGTTTTATACGTTTTTATTATTCTTTTCCTATTACTAGAGAAAACCTAAAATCACTTACCATCATACCAGTTCCAGCACCGACCATGACTAGAGACCTTAAGCCATCACTAACATTCTGGCTCAAATTACGTCCCACCAGTTGAGTGTCAGCTGATAACCTATTCACTAGCTCTCCTGTTGAAGTTTTGCCAAACCATGCTGTCTCTTGTCTCATTATCGATGAGTACACTTGTCTGCGTAATGCTTGTGTCATTCTTTGACCTGTAGATATGAATAAGGAGTCTAAATACTGATAATGGTCATTAGTATACTCTACTTTTATAGATGTAGCTGTAATATTGTCCTACTTAGGGTTCATACAATAATTTACGCAGTAGGCTAATTTATTACTAGCAAATGGGATGTATAGGATACAAAGTGTAAATAATAATTTAACAAAGTATTATGAACAATTTTCTTCTAACTAATAAAAAATAACAGCATATTATTGGGTTTAAATAATTTCTACACTTATGTGTTTGAAAGATACAGTCCATGGAGAAAATAGCTAATATTATATTCAATTATCTAAGATTGTATTATAGCAAATTGTTTTAAGGAGTACTTAATGACTTGTGGTATTCTCAACAATGTATAAGTTACTACAAAGTTCTGTTTGTTTATTGTTTCAGGTTTCTCGAAGTCCAAGAAGGTCATACTCCACGACACTGCTCCAATGCAGATTGGCAGAGCGACCTTTAAATCTCTTTTAACACACAGCACATAAAGTTAGTTACACTACGTACAATTTTATTTTGTCCTTGAATTTTAAATCAATACCACTTGGAACTGTAAACTATATGAATTATTCAGCCATTAATATTCATGTAGTTATACTGAATAAAGACAAGATATTAAATAATTCATTTCATTAAAGAAAAATTTCCCCGCAAAAAGTACATTTGTAATATGCCTTGAATATTTAGTACTTATGGATGTGTCAGTCTTATTTTATGTCACTTTACCACATAGAAGATTAAAGAATTAAAAAAGGAATTAACTATCTAATAATGCTAACTTGATTGTTGGGTTCTAATTCAATTAAATTTTACAATCTAAACGAAGAAAAAATATTTTTACATAATTTCCTCCCATAACAAATGGCAAAATTTTTCTATTCATCTTACAATACAAGTTTTATTTTTATTTGCAATTTAAGTGTATAGTATGATTGATTCTGCATTAAAATTCAAAATGACATGTTTTCTTTTCAATTGAAATTTTTCACTTAATTATTTTAATTTTAAGGTAGACAAAAGTTAACTATTAACAAAATTTTTTGAAAAAAAATCCTTGTGGCCCAATAACATAACAAATAATGTTCAATTACACAATATTTTTTTTTGTTGCTCATGTCCATGGGTGATAGTGACCACTTTGCAATAGATGGCTCCTCTGCTCATTTTTCAACTAGTTTCATAGTGTCCAATCTTCAAAAAGGTACATCAATGCTGGTGAAATCAAAAGATGGACGAAGGTCCTTACAAACCTGACTTACTGACAGTTTTACTCAATAATATATTTGATTAGAGTAATAATAACTATAATGTAGATAGATGTATAGTCAGTACAGCTGCAATAAGTGTATAATTTGTATTCTTACCTGAAATGGACATTAAATAGACCCTTCCAAAGTTACACAAGCCGCCAACTAGAAAAACTCCACATAGCATTAAGCACAATGTGTCTAATTTTTCTCTGGCGGCACCCAGATCACTGGTGCTGCCGTAGATTATATCTAGAACCTTTCCTAACGCAAATGGTACGGCCATTGTCACGCTTGAAGATATAATCAGGAGTCCAATGGCAGCTGAAGTAAAGAACAACTTAATAGATTATGACTTAAATACATATATAAAATACAAATAGATATAAAATACAACATGCTTACCCGTTAGTGTTGACTTTTCCGGTTGTGCTAAGCTAAACAATCGTCTCACATCAGAGGGCTTTAATTTGGCGTTGATTTTTTTGGAGGTCGAAATCGTAGCCTTGCCACCAACACTTTCTACGGCTTCATTTTTCTTCTGTGCATCGACTTGGCTAGTGTAAAACCTTGTTTTCATACAGAAAATATCATTTCCGCCGAACAAAGTTCTTTCGTAATAACTTCGAATTGCAGGAATTTTGTTATTACTCGAATATAACCTTAACCCACACTTATGACATGAATGCAATTGAAGGGGGATTCTGAGAAGTAAATTTACACATCTACTGGATATTTTTACATCTAAACCTTTATTAAGCAATTTTTGTAACATCTTGTTCAATTTAAAGTTTTACACCAAATGAAAATAAAAACATTTTGACATGTCATAACTGTCAAGTGTCATACTAAATAATCAAACAAGCTTTATGATCACATGTTTTACGTTAGTGTCATAGAATCTACTCACAGAATGGTTTTGTATATTTTATGGAAAATGTTGGAGCTGACTCGTGATTATGCACCGTTAGTCCTTATTTTTGTATTATTTTCAAATTTTTTACCGCGTTTATAAATATAGGGGATATCTTTATTTAAGACTACAGTTTGATTGATTAATTGACGCTTAAGAATTGTTATAAGTCTAAACAATATATCGTCGGCTTTAATAAATATAATATATAAATGGATTTAACATTTGTCCTTACATTTTACTTTTTTAAACAAATTTTTTATTTGAAAATTCATTTTTCCTGCATTAATTGAGAAGGAATGACATGAATATTGGCGGCCTAACTATCGATATATCGAAAACTAGTCATACTCTCGATAGTATTGTGATTGCTTGTGATGTCATAAAAATTTATCGATAGACAATCGATATTTGGCAACCTTGCTGACTTGTCGATTTGTTTATAATCTGACAGCAATTTAAAATGTCGTAAATACTTTATGATTTTCTATTTTTCTAAAATAAAAAAAAAACACATTGCCAATTCCATAACGAAAATATATAGATAGTTCAAAATTTCGTAATATGTTAACAAAGTAGGTACATATACGAAATCCTTTCTTACAAGTATTTTCTGTCAAAATCCTATACCTACCCAATAAAACAAAATAATTATTATACGTAAAGAATAAGTCACCTTTATTTTCGAGATTTTAACCAAACTCGAAAACAACGAAATAGGTATAACCAAATATGATACCGGTCAAATTAAACACACTGTTGATTCAATCATCTATATTAACAAATCATGGTACATACTACTACAATGCGGAACAATTTTCATTTAAAAAATGATATAATCTTGGTGTTCTAAATATTCTACAACAAAAATATATATAACATTCACTTTAGAGAAACACATAGCGGTCTATAATTACTTCATATTTTTATTACATCTATAACTTTAAATTAACATTCATACTTTATAACACTATAATATAAATATATTAGGTACTTATATATATTTAAGTATAAAACAATATTTATTTTTTATAATATGATACAAATACTATTAATAGTTAATGTGAATAATAAATTAACAAAAATGATGTAATAACAATAATATTATATTTAAAATATACATATCATCTGGGAATTAATACGTCAGTCATATTACATAAATTTAAGTAGGTATTTGGTATTGTTGCAATGTTTATCTTACAATTAATAGAGAAAGCTAGATGGGGGTTTGATACTATATTTACATTATAACAATAATGAATATATATATATATCTTCTTTATTAAAAGCCCTACAATAAAAATCTTAATTATTTTGTTATAAAATATTTGCAAGAGCGCGTATATAATAATTTAAGTACTCGAAGATATTATAAAAATTACACTAGCTTTAACATATATTTATTAAAACTAGAGACCGCTCTGCCGTCGAAAATCGACTGTAATGCATTTTATTAACTTCACATTGACACTATTGAATGTGTAATTTTCTTTAATAAATGTATTCGTAACGCTTTTGTGTTCATAAGATATAAATATATCTTTATATACCTATATAAATTCTTCTAATCGTGCGTGTCACTAAATTCCTTAACGGTTAAACTGATTTTGGTGAAACCTTTTTGTATGTGTTTAACTGAGTTGAAGATAGGTTTAGAGACAATTCGAACTGATAGATAATGGGTTTTAAGTTTCAAAATAATATCTGCCGATCGCGTTAGCATTACATATAAAATGTAGCTTTTTGCATTTCTAATTCATGTAAACATTACTCTGATAATCCTACTACAAGTCTTGAAAGAACTAGTAATGAAAGATACGGTGATTTTAAATAACACACACAGACAAACACGCACATACGCGCATTATATTTGCTTGATTTAAATTATTTCTTTTCATCTTGGCGTTGAGGGTGCGTAGTAGCATGGGTTATAAATCCAATACATGGGCCCTTGCAACTGGACCATCAAACAGGTTAAAAAATATTCAATAAATTCTTCTTTTTTTAATTGTCTTGTCGTGTAAAAAATGCTGTATACCCTATTTAAAGTTCCGTAGTACACAAGGAATCTTTATAGTTTTCCCCAGTTCCTCCGCTCGTCCGTTCGCGGACTTTACTTACTTCTTTTATTAGAAAACGGTAATTTGACTTGGTATCTATACTTATCACGTCAATAAAGTTATAAAATAAATTACCTTTACCTTTTTGTCGTTTAAATAAAAAACTAAAAAATTCAAATAATTGTTTCAATTATATAGCTGAAATTAAAAAAAAAACATGATACCAGTATCTGATCATAAATTATTTTACTTTTTGGCATATTTAATTTTGTATTTTGCTTTAACAAATACTTTTGTTGGCAAATATGTCATAATATAATTATTATATTACGAGTGCTAATGCTATAGAAATATTACACATCTATGGACAATTTACTTTTATAATATTTTTGATAACTAATCTATAACCACGTTTTCATACATGTATGTCACAGAGTACTTTATTATAATACTTATGTTGTGCTTTATAATAATAAAATAATCGTTTATGTTAAATCTATAGTTTACTACTCTTTTCTTATTTTATTTAACTATAATTATCTAAAATATTAATTGGTTTGGTGTTCATATAGAAAATAAAAGTTACGTCAGGAACGGTTTTTTTTGCATATATTTGTGACTACCTAACGTTTATATTACAATAATTTACTTTTACTCATTACCTTAAGTCTAAACGTTACTGGGCTAGAGAAAAAAACAGTATCGAAGATAAATACTGATCAAAATTAATGTTACCTCCCGATAAAAATAAAATAATTTTGCAGCCATTTATCATTAAAATGAGGATGAAATCTAAGTCTTACGATAGGTTATTAGTACCTAGTTATTTGGCTAGTGATGGTAAATGTGCATTTAACTGCAGTAAAAGTTCTTGAACAACTTTAAATTTACTTTTGAAGTGTCATAGGTCACTTGGGATAACCTGCAGTTTATATGAAAGGGGCTTAAACTTGATTTGTGCTTACATTGTAGTAACAAGAGTGCTCAGAATTAGCATCAAACTAAAAGGTAATTAACAACAAATAAGGTTCATTATATAAAAAAAAAACGATAGGTTATATAAACAGTTTGTTAACCAAATGCATTTTAATATCATATTTGGTATCCCCTATCCAAATATATTACAACAAACTATTTCGGAGACAAAATGGCTGCTGTTAACCTTCAAATACAATCTACAAACGCAAAAAAATGTCATGAAATAAAAGTGTTTCACTAAACACAATAAAGCATATTAGGGCGTTATAACATAATGATTATCCTAATTAAATTCATATTGCACTACTACGCCTATGGCAGTTGATAAACTCGCCATTGACAAATATTTTTTATTTATTTTTGTTAAGGCTTTTATGTCATGGCTATATAGAACACTATGGTGTCTTACTGTGTATAGTAAACTTTATAATATAGCGTTTTGTTCCGCCATAAGCTATAAGTATTGTCGAATTTAAGTAAATATACACCTTCTCCGGGATATGTATGAGAACCACCGTATACCTGAAACAAAAATAAACTTTACTATAATCACACACCATAAACCAAATTTAATAAAACATGAAAAATAAAAAGCACTTTTTTATTTTAATATCGGCAATTCATTCAATATAAAGGCAAAATATTTTTTTTGTAATTACGACATATTTGTTAAAGATAAAGTATGATTAAGGTCTTCTCAAACAGGATATGAAGGTAATAAATAAATATCAATCACTAGTTTTATTTCACTTAAATGCGGGCGTGTGGTATAAGCTTTACAAAGAATTTATCATCAATTATAAAAGGTCATCATTTTCGGCGGCCAAGAATTAAACTGGAACATAAATGTCAGCCAAACTAATACATGTCAACCGACTACTAGATCTGTAGATACATAGTTGGTAGTATATAAGGTTCGCCCTCTCGCCGTCGCTTATACATTTTAGACATCAATAAACCCAACGGCATTATCGCTATATTATTGGCCAAAGAAGGAGAAAGATGAAAGGTAGAAAGAATATACTGGCTCACAAACCCCCGACTGAAACATTTGGCGGCTAACTTAAGCAAGAGTAGAGGTTAGTCAGAAACAGATTACTTAAAGATAAAATAATTTATACTAAAATCACTCCGTATTATTTTAAAAACATTTGATGTAGGAATAAAAAGGGCACATATTATTAAAAATACTGTTAATACAAAATAAAGTTACCTCCAAATGACAGTCACGGCGGTATATTGGCACGATCAAACTAACAGGCGGCTTCTGAATACTTAACGCTCGATTTTCAGCACCGATTTCCACGTCATTCGATTCATTGAATTCTGTGGAGAACACATTTGTTAACATTAGAAAAAAATATATAGATCAAGATAAAAATAATAAATATACAACTGAAAGTATTAGTTATCTACATATAAAAAAATAATGTTTATTTGTCCTTTGTGGACACTGACTTGTAGGACATAAATCACTGATGTCTTTAGCGCTTTTGTTTTGTACAGAATTCTCTGAAAAAGGTTTTGGTACCAAAGTTAAGTAGATAAGGTTGATGACTTATAAAACCAGACATATTAGTAACAGATAATAAATAATACTCTGTAACATTTATATACATAAATCCGTGAATATTTTTATATAAGCTTGTCGATATTAGCATTACCAGGGTTTATGAATATTATTTATTATTCATTTTGAAAGTTCAAAAAAAAAATTACTTTTCCAAATTTAAATTTCCCTCTCATTTTTAACTCATTATGAAACAATTGATGCTATAGATAAAAGCATGTACCAATGAACTTGTGAAGATAAATATTTCATCTGTGTATTTATTTTATTACAGAAGAAACATATTCCTTATGTATAGTATTGTATGAACAAGTTGAGATACCATCATCGCCGTAGCCGTCTTCCTCCACTTCCTCATCATCACTCTCCGACACGTGGATGGTCATCTCTTCAGTGGGAGACTTGCTCCACTCGAAATATAACCCGAAACCTGAAAATCAGTTTTATTACACATCACTACATACTATAAAACAAAGTCGCTTTCTCTGTCCCTATATGCCTATTTATGCTTAAATCTTTATAACTACGCGACGGATTTTGATGCGTTTTTTTAAAGATAAAGTGATTGAAGAGGAAGGTTTATATGTATAATACGTTCACAGATTTTCTGTAGTGTATTTAGTATCAGCATTGCAACGGTGCAAAGCCAGGACGGGTCGCTTGTATCAATATAAATTTCAAATTCTTATAATGACTATATAGGAATATATGAAGCAATATTTATTGTTTATTGCAAAATCCAAATACAATCCAACCCAAAATCAATAATTTCTTACTTATAAAACTATACGTCTAAATGGTTGTTATAATAGGTAGCAGTCGTTAAGACATGTCGGAGGCCTTCGGGTGGCATAGAAAACTTCCGACACTTGAGTTGGCCACTAACCTCACACTGATCAGCACTGGAGCAGAATGGTGGAGTAAGCTCTAAAATTTATTAAACGTTTCCATGCTTTGGAGGGCACGTTAAAGCGTCGGTTCGCAGACAAGTCCCAAAATAGTCGAGATAAAGTCACTTTTATGATTGGTGAACTTTACTTTTTTTACATCCACTCATAACACTATTAATTCGTGTTTGGAATTCAGCCGCAGCGCATATCTCCACAGTCAGATCTAATCTTCACATTTTTTATCGAGTTTCGGGAATATAATTCCATTATAGCTGCATGGGACTAAGCGAACTAATGTGTAGTCTAGTCTAAATGTCAGTGGTCTATGAGAATAAAGGTCTAACCGCCGGTTTCTCAAAGGCTGATCAACGAAAAATTAACTAATAAACTGTCAAATCTATTGTCAAACGTCAATAGTGTCATTTGATTTAAATAATCGATCAGTTTTACAGTGCAAATTTTACTCCTAATCGTTACTCAACTGCGATTTTGTTTATTGATTTATTATTGACTAATCAACGTTTCAGAAACTCGAATTAATTTGACCAAGTCTTCTATTAATATGCCTGTTAGTTTTTGATAAGCCTTATCAGAAACCGGGGGTAAGAGCCTCTAACCTAGATCGTAGTGGTCGGTGGCGAAGGCCCAGCTGAGCGAGCGCGCGCGGCGGTGTGACGGCACGCGGATGGTGATGGTCTCCCCGTGGCCCACGGTCAGCCGCCCGCCGCCCTCGCGGGCCGTCTGCTTGAACTGCTCCATGTCGCCGCTACTCCACATGTGCGCCTCTTCCACTGGCGGGAACCCGTCTATAAAGTTATTTTATTTTTGTCTTATCAAGATAGTAGTCAAGCATCTTAATCTTAATATATATAAAGTACGTATTACAGTGTTTGTCCGTCATGGACTCCTAAACTACTTAATATATTTTAATCAAATTTTGCACACCGTGTGCAGTTTGATCCATCTTAAAAGATAGGATAGCTTACATCTCAATTTATAGTCGTAATATTATTTTATAGCAAATTATTTATTTAATATCTTAACAAAGGATTAGTTCCATAAGATTCTATCAGATGGCAGTGTAATAAATCGACTAAATTAAGTATGTAAAACTTATCCACAGCAACGGGTGGCCGGGTCTGCTGTTAACTCATAATATATTGTAAACAAAAATATATATTATACTTAACTATAAACGATAATTACAGCTAAAGTCTGATACAGTTACTTGGTTTTGCACAAAAGGAGATCTTATTACTAAGCAGTGATATTTTTCCAGCTAACTATATACAACTATATTATTTGATGATTAGAGGGTAGATTTAATTTAGTGGTACACCATCATTGATTAATAATAAACAGTTCTTAAGTGTGCACTTGTCGTTTCACTAGAATAATGTTTGGGAAGATGACAAAGAAAAAGATCTAAAGATGGTGACCCTTCCAACACAATGTAATCTTGAAGATATGTAAGGAGAAATCAACAAAAATAAATATGACAGTTTAGGTTAAAACAAGTGCTTTATATTAGACTAGTCGATTCCCACAACTTCTTTAGTACAATTATTGTACTTCCAAGTAATTCGCAAGGATCACACGACATTTATAATTATTCTGTATTTTAGATCGTTAGGGGAGGAAATTACAAAAAAGGATTTAAAAGATAAAAAACTATTTGATTAAAGAAAAAAAAACTATTTTTAACTGACTTCAAAAATAGGAGTAAATTCGTCTGTATTTTTTTTTGTATGTACTGTGAAAGTACTGAACACATTTGTATTATGTGTCTAAATATATTTGTGATTCGTAAATGTTAGATTATACCAGTAGCAGTAGTATATAGCAGAGGCCACTGAATATAACATCAACCTCATCACAAGTATGTACAAAAAACTGTTCATTTATTTATTACCATCCGATTCCTCTTCTCTTGATTCTTCTGTGTACTCTGTGCAGTCAGTTTTTTCTGAT
>DWJN01006975.1:0-10294 GCA_018248895.1 Carystus phorcus | reverse complement strand
CATGTTTTTATTATATGATTGCTGTGCATGCCTGTAACTGGCTTACATATAAGTCTTTATATATATTGTATAATTAATACTGAATGTTATGTATGTTTTGCTGTTGGCATGTCAAAAGAAAGAAATAAATAAATAAACGCTCTAAATTCTGCAGTTTTTGAAAAATTTTTTATTGCTGCTCCTCTCGAATTCATCTTAGCGTGATGCTATATAGCCTCTAGCCTTCCTCCATAAATGGGCTATCTTACACTAAAAGAATATTTTAAATCGGTTCAGTAGTTCCTGAGATTAGCCCGTTTAAACAAACAATCAATCAACCAAACAAACAAACTCTTCAGCTTTATGTTATTAGTATAGATTAATATTCTAACTCTTACTTTCCAATTAGCATTACAAAGTCAATTGGTAATACCAAAGCAAAGTTAATTTATACTTGAACTAACTAATATTCAATGGACATCCAGTCGCAGTTAAGTGAATGTGGTCGTAAAAAGCAAGTAATGGTCCCATTATTGTCCACTGTAATTGAAGTTATGCGCAACGAGACCTAATTGCTGTAATTATGGAGTTGACCCGATTTCGGTTCTTTGAGATGATTGCTTAAAAATTTTGCAGGATTACGGGCTGAAGTAGGCATACCAATTACATTATCTCGTTATGAATATGATTATGATTAATTCTTAGATACGAGTAAACTTGTAGAAGGACAGTTTTTGTTTTTAATATGTATTTACCGATAGGTAAAGAAAGAAAAAAGAAGAAATTATATCGAACAGTAAATTATTGCACCTTTCTTAAGTAAATAGCTGATGAGCTACTCTTACCTGATGATAAACAGTCACTATCGCTGCATCTTACCACCATCGTATTCGATCGATATCAATAAGAAGGCAGAAATAATAAAACGCTCTTCTTCGTCATTTATGTGCGTACGGCGAAAGAGTAGAATAAATTGCCCGCGTCACTGTTCCCGTTGGATTATAACGTAGATGTCTTCAAGACAAGAGTGAATAATAATAACGCCACACACTCATAGCCCCACACTAATACCCTGTGTCGTGGGTGTCATGGACAACACAGAAAGACAATGACACACACCCAGACCGAGAACAGAAAACGAATCATTCAAATTTCCGCCTCGATGGGAATCGAATCTAGGACCCTTCGATCGGCGTTCCGGTGTGGTGACCATTATGCCACGCGGGTCGTAAGACAAGAGTGAAAAGGTACCTTCTAAGTCAGTACGCTTCACCATCCAAGGCTTACTATCAGGTAGAATAATTAAGCATTAACTTGTAATATGTAAAAACAAGTACTAATTCTCAAGTCCCAAGGTTTTTTTAGTTAGTTATGTCACGACCTTTTCAGCGATCGCAATATTAGATGCAAAGTGTGAAATGTTATTCATTCAAAGATGTTACCAAGCGTTACAAAGGATTCTGGATGTTGTTAACATCTGACATAATACGATGATATACGTTATCAAAGAAAACATCAACAAAGGATTCAATATATCGTGCTAATATAATTAAATGGATACTCCTCAAAGTAATCAATTGAATAGTGTTATCGAACATTCTAATTACAATAGAAGCTCGAATTCAATCAACGTCTTTGAATATTAAATAGACGACCTAGTTTACTAAGTTCTAGGATTTATCAACGCCTATTGAACTATCATTGTTTATTTATTCTTGAATTATAGTAAATGATATAGCTAAGTATGTAGCTGCGCCATGCAATGTTAGTTGCATAGGTGGCAAAATAATAGTCTGGGATGTTGATACAATTCTTTCTTTCCTTTCAACATTTCTCCCATAATATTTTGCTATACATACTAGTTTCTGCGCAAGATCTTGGACCTTGCGTGTTCCGCCACGTTGGATTTAGAGTAACGTTACTTTATTTTATATATTTCACCAAGCCGGATTGCCGTTCGAAGGGTCTTAGCTTTGCTTCCCAGTGAGGCCGAAATTTGAATGATGAGTTCAAATTTCTGTTCTCGGTCTGGGTGTGTGTGCAATTGTGTTTCTACGTTTTACTTGTCACCCACGACACGAGTTATCCTAGTGTGGGGCTATGAGTGTGTGGTGTTATTTATTTATTTATATTCCTCTTAGCCAACCCTTTCGTTTGATACCGATATTGTAGGAGTCTAAATGTGTATATAAAATTTCAACACAATCCGTTGAAAATATCTCCTTCAAAATTGAGGTGCAAGATTCCAACCGAAGAAATGTATATGACATTGCAAGTTAAATAAGCTTTTAAAATGACAATGACTTCGTTTCCAGTGATTGGTTGTCAAGCATCGAGAATCATAAATTAGTCCAATTAAATTTGCAAATGAATAAATACTCATTTAATGAGATTATAATTATTAAATTGTATCATGAGTTAAAATTAATTGAATAAGGCAATGAGATGGGGAAGCAATTGAAAATTTCCTATATGAATGAGTTGATTTATATCTATTACGTTTCCTTTTAGGGACATAATGTCTAAAATTCGTGTATTAAATGGGAAACATAATTAGGCACATTTTGAACAAAATTTTCAATAGTCCATTCCTTTAATGTCATAAGCAAGTAAACCAACATTCGGGTCACCTGATGTCAAGAAGTTATCGTTGATGATAAACATTAGTTTCATTAAAGGTGTCATTAATGCGATGCCGGTCAATAAGGAAGCGATAGAACTACTTCGTTAAAGGATCCATGTCATGCATTATAGGAACACTAATGCAGGAAGATCGTTTTACAGTTTTTTTTATTTAGTATAAGTTAATGCTAGACATCAAACTCACGTTATGGCAAGTGGAGAAGACGTCTAAGATAGTGGACACATTAACTTAGTAAAAGTCTAATTACTTTCCTCTTGAAAACTCCCAGATCATATCGTTTATACGTACAAAGCAGGATATGACGCAAAAATTAAACATAGTAGTATATGCAGGTGTTTTTGTTGAAATCTGTTTTTTGTTGAAATTTTGTTTTACATGGCTTGGTCACGTGCGTAGCAAAAATTACCTGCAGGTATTTAATATAAATACGTACAATAGATAATCCATCCTACGAACCATTATAGGTCTACATTGAAATTTCCTATTTCATTGATTCAAGCTGGTGACCTTAATATAGCACTGAATTTTGCATATTCAATATACTTATTTACAAATCGAATTGCGTTGATATTTGAGATACATTCTTCCCAATAGACTGCCAAAGTTAATTACGCAACAAAGTGGCTAGGGGGAGGCGTGTAAATCCTTACGTCTCACCTCCCTTGCTCGTCGTAGCCATTGCTAATCAATCAACGAGGTACGAGGTGTTTCTTTAGGCATCGTGGAGTACTGTCAACAGTTATCTGTTGGGATTTAACTGTTATCAGTGCACGAAATATCTTCACCAGCATATCCGAGTTCTAAAGCCATCCATTATGAATCATGTTTTAACGTATACCGATTGTAGTGTTAAGGAATTTTAAACTTGTTAATTATTCTATGACCCCTGTGCTTCTCTGGTTGTCAAATTAGGTTCGGAAAAATACGAGGTTTTTTAAAGTCGGTAAAAAAATTAAAAGGTTCTTAATTCAAATATATTTTATTTACATTTGTTGCATCATATCTCTTTACTGAGTTTGCTGATTTTGAATATTCTTATCTGATGATAAGAATATAGTATAATTATAATATTTAAGTTATCCCTGATGTTCACTTGATTCGTATGGCATGCGTTTGATTTCGGAAATTGGAACATTTAATTCGACATGTTTAATTTAATTGAATATTTTCTGTTAATTCACAAAGCCCTTATTTATTTAATGTAATAAGTGAGCAGTCGAGGCAATGGATGGCAAGTGAACATTACCACATCATAAACACATCACCAGCCATAGAAATAAAGTGAAAAGAGGAATGAAGACTGATCATTTTCCATTCTAGTAATTCCGTTCTGGTTTATGAGTATTCCTCATTTCATAAATACTCCAATTTGTTTGAAATACTATATGAAGTACTTTTTATTCGTCTATTCGAAACCGTTTACAAATATATTGTACAGGTACTTCCTTGATACTCGCTTCTTATCCAACGATATAGTTTATTCATCAAGCCTACAGTAAGAACAATGCAACTACATTCTGAAAGCTTCAAAGCATACAGGAAATAGGCATTCAGAATTCGAAATTGCAAATAGATTCTCAATATTTTTTAATTATGCGCTTGAAATACTATCGTGTGAAAGTTAAGTATAGATCTTTGACTTCAATATTAGCGCACTACGAGCATAATTAACAATCCTTCTAGCGCAATGGTTTATGCCAATATTGCCAATTACCATTCGGGGGGTTTTGGGTTTGATTACTAGTAATTTGAATAACGAATTTAAGTTACTGTTCACAGTTTGGTTGTGTGTTCTCATCTTTGTGTTGTCCATGGTACCCACGATAATGTAGAATTTACTGTACTACTACAGTGGAGCTAAGTATGTATGTAGCGTTATTATTTATTGATTTCATTCTTTCGTCGTAATTGATTCAGTTTAAGGCAAACTCCATAATTTGTCTTCAATGTGGATAGGTAAAGAGGGTACCCAATTATAATGTCGTAAGTAAAACGTCGTAAATGTTTATTCCCTTTTTCGACTTCTTTACTTACCGATGATTATCAAAGGATAACAATCAAGACCAACCGTTTATGTGCCTTCTGAAATTCTACCATTATTTATTTATATTATTAGCAGAGCGTATAATTCAGCCATTGTATAGATCAATATCTCCCAAATTATAGTTCGTGACTGGTGGATCGCAAGCCAACATTGAGTGGCGAGTGGAATGTGAGATGTTTAAATTTGTAACGCTTAAATCTATTTTTTCATTCACATTAAAACAAATAAGTCATCGTTAAATAATTCCACAATTTATACTCATACTCATACTTACTCGACCCATGGGAATGCTTGTTGTTGAATGTTTGTCCCATAGAATTGTTTTGTTAGAATGGTCGGACCCTAGTCAATTTTGGGTATAGACAAGTTCTAGTAGTGATTATTTACTCATTTTATAGAATTCCACTATTTGAACCTATAAATTATAATAAAATCCCTTCATCAACATCAATACCAGAAAACGACAAACACACAACAAAAGATTTTAATGTATCAGAAACGAAAAAACGTGAAGAAGCCTTATTCCGACGGAATAACATTATTTTGCAACAGTTAATACATATTCTATCATGTCGAATTGTGAATCTAAATCAAAATCGATCCAACCGATTACGGCAAGTTCAGTAATACACACACGAATAGAAGAATTACATATACAAAGTTAGAATATTGAGTATAGTAACTTTGTTACGCAGAAAAATGAAGAAGATCAAAAACGAATTTATAAACTCTTCGTACTTCTCAGATGCCGGATATTAGTTTCACTTCAGACTTCAACTTAAGGAAGTTAGGTTTAAAATGAATCCGGATTATAATATAAATATCCCTTTTGTATTACGTGATTTATCTGAAGTGAAAGTAACACTTGAATCATAAATGCCCTTAGAGCAAAATAACAGAAAAGCATTCTTACAGCTGCTCTTTTCTCAAACTGTTGATCCTTCAAATTACCTTAATGAATAATTAGCTTAAGGAAGGTTAAATAAAATTAATCACTTTGAAGACAAGACTTTAAGCTAGAAACTCAACGCCTTTATACCTTAAGCTCCTGCATTAATAATTTACTAATGAGACGTTTCTAACAGTAACGTACTTCAGGTAATTAAAGAAAAAACCCTAATTACTCAAAAAATAAAAGTGAATCCAGTGCTGTGGCTAAGGTGGTGTCTAGCTGCTCAGATACAGGACATAAAAATGACTCGTTAATAGTCGAGTAGTTACAAAAGCTTTGAAAGCAAAAATGCTACTTACACCAGTAACAAAATATCATTAACAGGTTATTATTGTTTGAAGATGTGTAAATTTAAAAATTTAAGCTATCTTGATCTGCTCGTGGTACACCCGGCAATGTAATTATACGTACATATTGTTTCTAAGCCCCCATTTTCAGTTTCTATTGCAGTTTTAAATTATCATTATTCCTGAAGACGGACCTATATACAAATATGTATATCTACTCGTCTATTTAGATTTTTGCCACAATAGCGCTTCTGTGCTTGTTACCTTCTCATGGGTACGTAGAAAAGTTAAAGTCAAATGCTTAAATGAAGCACTAAAATTTTTAATATAATGTAGGTTTCGGTTGAGTCTTAAAAAGCCTCTATTTAATTGTCTGGTCTTTAAAATACATTGCTGTCTTCATAACACCGCATCTGTTACTCCATAACATTTAAACATTACACTCTTTAGTCTCGAAGTAAACAAAATATACATAGTAAAATAATAGAAGAAAAACAAACTCACCCTGACTTTCATTGAAGAATCCCAAAACTATAATAACGATGATGAGAAGACCAATCTCGATCTTGAAGCCGAACACGCTTACTCCTCGCATCTCTGGACCCCACATCAAATGCTTCCACATGCTAGCCTTGCCGCAACCATTCCTTGTAATTTATGTGTCGCGTTGTTACACTGGATCGATGCATTGTCTGGAACAAAAATATATGTCTGTGTTTATTTTGTTTATCTCCTATATTGATATCTTTGGTTTTATTAACACAGTCAAGTCAAACACAGTTAGGACGATAATAATTCATAAAATATTTTTTGACATATTTTTTTATCATAATCTTGGGAATGGGAAATTTGAAGAAAACAATTTTGTTTTTATTGTTAACATCAAGCATTTTCAGATACAAGAGATAAAGTATTGTTACTGTCAGTACCTTACGTATTATTCTCTATTAAGCTTTCAACAGTTGAATTATTTATTATTATATTATATTTATTACAGGTTATAATATCTAAGGGAAATTTGTATACTTTAGTATTATTTTATACGGGTCAATCGTAAAGACTTTAGGCGGCCAACATTTGGTTTGACTATTATTACTAATCTCGACGGAGTGATATAAAATAAATACATTAATTCTCCATTAGGGTTTTAGCGAGTATTCCACGTCACAAATATCCGCTTTCGTAAAAGGACTCTCGTAAATGGGTTTCTCGGCGCTCAGGATATCTAGAATTATATCTTTAGTAATTAATAATAATTCTGTATTTTCATGTTTGTTCGTTAAATCTTATTAAATTCTATTAATCTCAGAAGAGGTGACAAACGAGCAGGTCTAACATAATGGTGGTTGAAGACGTCCACTGACAACAAATATATTTTGCTGGTGGTAGATGCAAAATATTTAACCTTCATAAGTGTATTTATAAATAACTACATGAAATAATGGTAAAATAAATGATAGATGATAATGAAAAATAAATGATAATAAAACAAAATCTTTATATGTAAAAATGAATGTTCGTCTGTCAATCGAACACATGGTTGATCAGTTACAGACGAAATGTTGATTTTTTGTACAACCAGTAATACTCCTATACATATTTTTATATGTAATACATATTTTATGCCATTATTTTAAATACACACGTGACGTATTACGGCCTGCTACGCGACAATATGTATTAGCGTTGCCGTTACTATGGCCAAGAATAAAATGGGTACCCGATTGTTACTAACTTTCCAACAACAGTGTTTGGGAATTGGTCAAATTGCCAATATGTCATGGTTGATTTTAGGAGGTTATTGACCAGTTTATCTATCATCATCATTGTACGAGATCTGTTAAAATGTTAACAGTTAGCAGGTGGTATTACCCCAGCGACGTTAATTGAAGAACTGTTCGTTATATTTTCATTGTTAGATTTCGTTGTTGTCTGTTGTTGTCCCCCAAACTTAAGTATAATTTCATAAATTCCATTTATTACTGGTTTTTAAAACAACAATGAATAATAAATTTTGTTCTATAATATATTTATAGTCTCTTCATTTCCCGTCTCTATGTTTTATTTCAAAACCGTATACTTATATCAGTTAAACTATATGAGATTTTTCTTCATAAAATATTTACGTTCTTTTTCGATATGTACGTTCTTAAAAGAATAAATATGATATATTCTTCTTTCATTTTCTTACTTTGATGTCTGTTTGATATCTTAATAACGTTTTCATATTAGCATTTAGAATTATATTATTGGCAGTCTGTTAGTTTTCATGTCTCAATCTGCTGAAAAATTTATATTATTGCTTTTGACATTGCATTAAGTAGTAAAAGAATGAATGCACCAAGTTTTTAAATTATCTTTTATAAGAAATTTTGAATTAATGTGTCAATAAATCTTTAAATTAAACGATACCGAAAGTATAATATACTTAAATTAACATAAAAGGTCAACAAACGAATTCATAAATGCCACATGGTTATCAAATACAAAGAAAAGATGTATGGTTGCATAGTTTATCATAAAACCTACGTTTGAAAGAACCCAGGCGCCATACATCAAACCATGTTTTTATACCTCCGACCAACCGTGTCGGCAACAATAGAGAAATTTTCCCTCGGAAGACATTAAAACTTGCACGTTAGCAACTCTTGGCTGATTCTAAAAGACGGTTTAATGGCCACAGGCAAGTTTGCTAACTTTCTATATAAGCTGTGAGCCCGCTAATTGAGAAGTTCTTGTAGATAAGCAGAAAATTGAAAAAACTGTTGATTTCAAGTATATAAAAAGAAATGAATGGTTTATGGTGTCAATTTAAATAATATTACACTGGATTTATAATTGCCTTGATAATAAATTATGAGTAAGATAATAAATAATAGGTAACATGTGTATGCAAAAGACACATATCTTGCATGGATCTAGTTGCGAAAAGATAGAAATAATTTCACGCTAGACGTGTATTTCATCATCACTAAAATTTATAATAGCAATATTGCTGGTATAAATGGTCATATTCCTGATAATAGTATTACTCATTTACTCACTTTTGAACCGTTTTTAAAAACTTCCAATTTGTAAATTTTAAAACTTCTTTGATATTTTTTTGAAAATTTGCATATACAAAGCACTATCCAGCATATTATGGGTGCATATACTTCAATCGATCAATCTGATGGGGCGGAAGTATTTTTACCCGTTTTGGTTTTTGTCATTTGTGCCGCTGCATAATTCCAGCTCACAAAAATAAATATGCAGAGCTGACTACCAACCCTCGGTAAATGGATAGACATTGTTGGAAATAGAAAAGTCAAACATAAACTCAAGAAAAAAACAGCATATCTAATACAAATACATCCACGTAGATCATAAATTCTGAAGATCATAAATCATTAACAGACAAAGAGATATTAACAGACAAAACAGGTCAGCACCCGTCTAGGCCCAATATGATAAGAAACAGATTACACATAAACTCTCAAAGACACACACAGAACTTAACCAAAACCCTTACCATAGAAGTAAGAGCCCAACGGAAGCAAAAACAGTAACTATCGTACCTAATGTAATCTACGGATAAGGCAATAGTCTAAAGTCGTATCTCACACGAGCCTAGAAACTAACCCAACCTTAAGTGTTCTTACAAAAACCGTATTTAGATGCTGAATTGTTAGGAATTTCTAGTTCATAATGTAACTTAAGACACTAATGGTTGGCTATAACACATATGAAATTGAGGAGTTAACGCTTTTAAAGATAATTGAAAGTGTTTAAGTAAACAAAAGTGATAGATTTCTGTAAGTAAACATTAATTGTATCGTCTTAATCTTCACAAAACTTTTCCAAATAAAAATATTTTTCATGTTGTATACATAACGTCTTTGTTTACTTAAGATTTTGCTGAAGATAGAATTGTTCAAGTTTTAACAAAGATCAATTTGACGAATGAATTTCGTGCCGATTTGGGAACTACGAGGAAACTTAACGTATTTCATGTTGTACTCAAAGTCCTCAAGATAGCATGAACAGAGCAGCTCTTCCGGTACGTAAATCTTCGGATAGAAGTTTTGTACGTGATGCAAAACTTTGTAACTCCAGTACCAGTTTCTGTTTATAGTTATTTGAGAGACAAATAGTTTCGTAGTAAAAACTGTGGGGTATCATTGTTATATACACACTAGATGAACCAGCAAACGTTGTTTTGCCATATAAATGGTTATAGTGTTTTAACCTTAAAAGCTAGACATATGCTTATTTTATATGACTTTTATTTAAAATTTTTAGAGGGGAACAATATTGTAGTACATGATTTTTAGTAACTTTCACCGTTTACTCAGCGCACGCAAGGGAAGCTCAAAATTTTGCCGATTTTGCAATATTTTTTACTGCTA